>ML795758.1:428566-444873 GCA_009831015.1 Picea engelmannii
TTTCTTCTAACAACTTCAAAACACATGTCAATTTTTACAAATTGCCTAAGTTTTACCATGGAAAGACACACTTACCCTTTTTACATGTGACAATTCCTAGGACAAAATGTATTTTGTAGGTTAAAGATAAGTGAAAATGATGGATAATTTATGGGATGGGACGAGGAATGTCATGCAATGACCCTCAAATCCATATATGATGATAAAGCTCCCTTTTACTAGTCCAACTAGCTTTCAAGAGCTAGGATTCTTCATTATTTGTGTATGTAAACAAAGCCATATATGATGATAAATTTCCCTTTTACTGGTCCAAATAGCTTTCAAGAGCTAGGAATCTTCATTATTTGTGTATGTAAGCCATCTAAGAGGGAGCACTTCTACTTGGAGTTGCCACCTCAACACTTTATTTATTTCCCCTTTTACATTTTTTCTTTGATTTTTCTAGTCCTATTTCCCCTTTTACATTTTTTCTTTGATTTTTCTATTTCTTTTCTTTAGATATGCACTTTTAGCAAAGGACTCAGGGGTGTAGGCCTTTTTAATGAGGTGGCATAGCTCTAGCCTTATTATTTTTATTTTTATCTTTCACGCTCTTCACCTTTATCCTTTTGGGCTTTATCTGACTTAGGCTTACATTATTTTTTCCATTTGCTTGACTAGACCTTGTTGTTTGACATTTGATAAGTCAAACATGAATAGGGGACTATTTTTTATGAATGAGATGGAAGTGAGACAGATAGATAGATTAATTATTAGTGTTCGACTAATGACCACGAAAGTAGGTCAATGGGATTGTTGAGTACAATGATGTTGTTACAAACTAGGAGTACCAAAAGGTCTCCTATAATAGGAAAAATACAAAAGGTAAAGTAAGGTAGATCAAAGAGTGAGATCTAAGTTGAGGTATGAACAACCCTCAACCCCAAGCCCATAAACCTGCTCTGAAGTGGAGATGTATAGGAGGAGAAGATTCAGGAACAAGAAGAACCAAAAGTAATGAGATAGATCTAGCATGGAATAAACCCATCTCTCCTACCATCTGAGGTTGGTTGAATGAAGGAATTTGAGTATGGTATGATTTCTAGAGGGAGAATTGGTGGGATGTCTATATCGTCTCTTCCGTTTCTATCTGAAAGAGGTAGTTCATTGTTGAGGCCCGAGGGATCTCATCCTTCTCTCGGGGAGGAAACTGATATGGTTATGTCGTTGAAATCGTGTGGGATGAGGGAAGGTCCCATGGGTCCGCACTAACCTGGAATTCGAAGTTGTGTTGATATCAATCCATCTTCTAGTGCCCTTTCTTGAGGGTAGCATCACGAGGAAGGAAGTGATCGATTGGGTAGAGTTTGGTGTAGTAGGAGGTTGAAGAATGTGGGCTCAGAGTTTGAGATCCTCTTACATGTAATGGCTAAGCACCTTTGGTCAGAATATATGAAGAAGCAAGTGAGGTTTTGAATCCCCCCTGAATAAGCAATGAAACCTCCCCCTAATCTTGTAATAGATGGGGCAAGGAAAGATGAAGTGATCCTCAGTCTCGACCTCATATAGATCACATAGTCGACAGATCATGTCTGATCGATAAATCTGGTGGTCTATCTCTATTCAAAGTCTATGAGAATCCACTTTGAAATAGCCAAGGGAAATGTGAAGAGAATGCACCCAATGGTGGAGGGTATAATATGGTCGAACAATGAACCCATCTCTAAGTTCAAAGAACTGTTAAACATAGAAGGTCATATTTGGGCGTAAATCTCCTTGAGGGTTAACCCAAGTGATTTGGATAAATTGCCTGTAAATGTGATCCAGGAAGAAATTAATGGCCACCCACCTATTCCACTGGCTCAAAACTGGGGTTTCCACCTTGGAAGTTTTTATACAGCTTTTTGGGTCCTAAACTTTTGAGGCCATTTTGAGGCCCTAAACAATGTTTTTTCGGACGCCACAGTCACACTATAGGATTTAACTAGAGTGTGACAACTAAATGTGTAGTCATCAGATAGACCTTTCAAATGAGCTATCGTGCGCCCTAAACGAAGATCTTATGCAAAAGTTACGCCCTTGGGAAGTTGACATACTAACTACCCCCATCGGGACCCACAAACCTTTTGGTGTTTCATCTCCGGGGTTAGGGTTTTGGATTTTCTTTATGTTAAAAAGGCCTCTAGAAAATCATTGTAAACATCATCATCTTCTTGTGAATGAGCTTAACCATAACATCTCTTCTCAGAGATAAGCTATCACCATTCTAGCAAGTCATTCACTCTGTAACTTTACAGTTTTTGTACATTCTCTCATTAATAAAAATTGTGCATTATTATATCTTTGTGTTTATTGCAATATCTTTGTATATTTCTTTGTTATATCTCTACCTTCATTTTGTTCTCTAAATAATCTAGATTAGTGGTATCAGAGCAGGCTACTCCTTGTCATTTCTTAGTGCATGTCCCCAACGAGGTCAGGGTATAGAGAGTTGGGTTTCGAGCTAGTTTCTCTTGAGGAGAACTACTCTCGCTAGCCCAAGCGGCCTCCCATGGTGGAAGAAAAGAGAGATGCAAGAGTAGAATATCCCATCAAGTTGTTTCTCATGGAAGCCCTTGTGCAACAAATGAACGACACGATGGTGAATTTTGAACAAATCCTTCAACAATTGCTTACAATAACATACGTGTCTTCGTCAAGCAGTTGCTTTGGAGACACGACTCCATTTAAGGTACAAGTTAATTTTGATATTTCTTTATTTGAAGGTCAGATCGATGCAGATGCTTTGGAAAAATGGTTAACTTTGCTAGAAGGTTATTTTTGTTCACAATTTTTCCGACAGAGAAAATATCACTTTTGCACTCCTTAAGGCTCTCCCCCATGTTAAACATTGGTGGGAAACTTACTGGGAGAGAAATTCCACAGAGGAGTTTGGAATATTTGGGCCGATCCCACTTGGGATTTTTTTATGGATGCGGTCAAGGAACAATATTACTCTGTTGGAAACTATGATGACTAGTACATGAGATGGACCACGCTGCATCAAAAGAGGGACCAAACAGTGTCAGAGTTCACAAATACCTTCCATACCTTGCGCACCAAGCTCGGTATCAAAGACTCTGAGCGAAATCTGGTTTTGAAATACCGCGTGGCTCTACACAGGTACATCCAAACCAAAATGGAGTTTCTAGACATCTCATCACTGAGAGTCGCTTATAGATATGTTGTCAAAATCGAGTTAAAATTTAAGCAGTAGAACAAGAGGGAATTTGGGTCTGCAAATCTGCAACAACCAAAGTATGGTAAAGGAAACTCTAACTCATAGAACAATCAACCTCAAGACAACTAGTCTAAGACACATGAAAAGAAGGGTAATAGGAAGATGAAGGACACTAGGAAGTGGCGCAACTTCCACAAAATCCCTTGGTACAACACTGATAAATGTCACTTGAAACCGTCAAAGGTGGTTGAGCTCAAAGAAACATAACTGAGCCCCGACTTGGACTCTGAGTCAGACAACAATAAAAGGAGACATATAATTAATGCAAAACACATTGTTATTGTCACGACTGCAACAATCCAACCAGAAGAACAAGAGGATCCTGAGGAGGGGAAGCGCCTTTTCCATTCACATATGTGGGTGAAGGGGATCCCAATGCATTTTATTGTTGATAGAGGAATCCAGAAGAACCTTATCTTAGCAGAGGTCATCAAGTAGTTGGATTTGTCGACAACACCACACCCGCAACCATACAACATTAGATGGCTTTTCCAAGGATGAGATCTTTGTGTCATCCAGCAGTGTTGCATGTCATATGACATCAAGCCCTTAAAGGATGAGGTACTATGTGATGTTGCCCCACAGGAAGTCTGTGATGTTCTGTTGGGCCAACCATATATGTGGAGGTGTCATGATGTTTACAAGTCTCAACCTCGTAGCCTCATTGTTACTCTGGTGGGTGTTAAGGCTAAATCTGACACCCTAGGCTTTAGGTAGGTTGTAGATTGAGGGAATCAAACTAGGCTTAATTTAGGGATGGATCCTACGGTCACAATTGATGTCACCCCTCTCGTTTTGGGCTGGTGCGTGCCAACCACAGGGAGGCTACCTTAGGGTGTGTTGCTTGATGGATGAGATTTGACCTGCAAAACACAAATCAAACAAGCACAAGATGGTTTTGGGACGAGGGTTAGATAACCTCACCCAAAACTTGCATAAACATTGATTTTAAATGAATTTTGGTGGAAAACCTTAAGCAAAGCAAACCATTAGAATTCAAAAAGACAGTAAATCAAGAAGGAATAGCACTTCAAAGGTGTCAAATCGACCCCAGTGAAGGATGAGATTCAAACACCTTCCACTAGTTAGAAATCCAATGCAACAACAAGAATCTAGGCCAAAATCAACACATAAGACTCTTTATTCATGTCAAATCAGAGGGATAGCTCCATCATAGAAAAAAGCCAAGAGCTGTTACAATGATCTCCAAGAAACTAAGAATTTGAAGCTAGAATGAGAGATAGAATAAAATGAGAGAGTAGTAATGCTCCTGCAATATAATGATCAACCTGTTAATTGTGGAAGAATGTTGCATATATAACTAAATGCATGAATAATTCGCCTTGATGTTTCCAAATTGGGCAAAAAGCTAGCCAATATTCCTCACCCAAGTGTCAATCTGTCCACATGCCATGTGTCACTACATGAATGCCTACTAAAATTGGTTGAGCAAACCTTTCCCAAGCCATCTAGTCAAATCTGGGGGTTATCTTGAGAAGAATGGAGGTTGAATGGGTCAAAACTGGTTATGTATGAGGAATTTATGGTCGAAAAGGTAGGATGGGCGAATCTCATGGAGAGAAATAGGTTGCCTAGGTTAAGGGAATGAGGGAAAGTTAGGTCACATGAGTGAAAGAGGGGAAGGAAAAGAGAAAAAGGAAAAGTTGGAAAGCTAAAGCAGGAAAAGGGGAAAGCTGGGAAAGGGAAAAAGATAAAAGCTAAAAGCTAAAAGCAGAAAGCAGACAACTTGCCCAATTTGACTTTTGACTTGCTTTTAGAATGCTTTATGACTTTGGGAAACTTCTTTTCTTTGTCCAATTTTTATTTAGCAAGTGTTGGGCGACTTAGTGGGCCCAATTTTCGGAGGAAAAGGACCCAGATTTAAGCGTGTGAGCCCCACATGGGTTGCCACGTCGCCCTGCGACATCATCACCTATGCCACCTCATCACCAAAAAGCAAAGTTGTCTAAATACCATCAAGTTTATACTCATTGGAAGTAGAATTGGACAAGGAGTAAGAATTTGCTGTCAAATAATTGATGTGAGGGGTCAATAAGATCCTCATGGGAAAGAAGTGTCATAATGTTGCAAATCTCTCATACTCAAACCTAGAACTGAAACCTCATCCTATAATAACTTGGAAATCACTAAAACAAGCTCTAAGCTCAACTCATGTAAGAAACCATCCTCTAACTGACTAGAACAAGAATCAATGTGCCTAAAAAACCTTTGAATGATGGTCGTGTGCTATCATGAATAACCTCTGAGTGCTAGCCTGAAAGGATAGACTGGCCCTGTAATGTCCCCAAGGCCGAGCTCTGTTGTAAAACATGTTTATGAAATGAATTGTAATTATGTTTTATAGGCTGGTGAGCCAAGTTTATATAAGCTGGTGGGCTTATGTGATTGTTAGGCCAGAGAGCCTAAGTGTTGAAGGCCAAGAGCCTTCTTTTGTATATGTAATCATGCAGAACATTAATAAAAATATAAACACCGTTGTGTGCAGACCGACCACGGTGAATGAGTGATGGGGGACTAAGATTCTACAGAGTGGGCAAGGGATTAGGGGCCGGAAGGTGGGAAGAGGGGATAACTGTTGAGCCTAGGGGCTTAAGTCCTTGGGAATAATATTTTAATATTATTCCAAAAAGACCATGTGAAATATATGTTTTATCCTAAGTTCTTTTGGAATGACAAGTGACTTCCAAATGGGGAGGAACGCATGCTGATGGAACGCATGCAGTTTCATGGGTGACAAGTGTCGACTCAAGTGCATGCAGTTAAAAACTGTTGAATTGAGTCGTAATGGGGGTTCCTCCTCCATTCCACCGTCGACCGTCTGAACGTGAGTCCCGTCTAACCTTTGCAAGATACCCTCATGCAATTCTCAAACCGAGGAAAAGGTCTGTGTTGATTCCTAAGGAAGTTGATACATTCCTTGCCTAAATAGTTTGAGCCTATGCATGGGATCTCTGTACACCTTGTGCAATCCCGAAACCAAAACCGTGAGTCTATTTCGTGATTGTTGAGCCTGTTTGGGAAGCCCGTGTCTGTTTTCCTAGTTGGCTGTTGTGGCCACACAGTGCTAGACTGCGCGTGGCTTACTGGCCAGTGTGAGTTTGTTCTTAGCCTGTGTGTAACCTCTCTCTAGGGTAGGGAGGTGATTGTTTTTGGAAGAGGCAGGTTGTCAAGCCTGTGAACAACTCTCTTCAGGTGAGAGAGTTTTTTGGGAAGTGGTTTCTTCCAGAGAGTGTCCAGCACCAGCTTCGGGCTCTGAGACTTCCTGATCTGGCCTATTGTCGAGACCCAGAGAGGTAGGTGTAGCACCGATGGACTGTGCTTGTGAAGGTGTATACTCTCGGGCGGAACAGGCATGTGGGGAATGAGAGTCCAGGAGTAGTGGGCGTAAGATGGCATCCTGGGAAGAATCCTTCCAGTCATTCTGTGTTTTTTTCCCTGTAACCTCAGCCTAGCCTAGGATTCCTTACCTTGGGGTGGAGCTTAGTCCCAGCTCGGGGGTGACCCACTACTGAGCTTGATGAGTAGCATGGTCTAAGGCTGGGAGGTTCGTGGAAGGCCTAGATGTGGTTGGTGGAATTACCATCATTTCAAAGATAAGTACCAGACGATGTTTTAATTATGTTTTGCATGTCTGTGTATTTATATTTATCATGTATTTTGTTGTGCATATGAATTAATGTTAATTCCATGGATTATTTATGTCACCAGTAATTTTGTGTTGACTCTGAGTTTAAATGTGTTTAACCTATTTTAAATGCATGTTATTAATTAAGCATAAAATGATGTTGTTCCACAAAGTAGCGTCTGCCCGACCAGTGGGTTGGATGATGGTCGGGGGAGCGTTACAGGCCCTTTGACCATCTAAATCTCAAGGGTGAGATTTTGGGTTCAACAAATGGTGAATTAAGGGGTGGGACCCCCTGCAGGTCTCGAGAACCTAGAAATCATGTCTGCAACTAAAACCTGTCGATGATTATAGTTGTGTGAGACATCCTCCATGACATAGACTAATTGAGTTGACTTGAGAGAGAACCCATGAGTTGGGTGTGCCCATGAGATGGGTGTGTGGTTCCTATCTAAAACAGAACTGGAACGTTGTGCCGACCTCCTCTGTGCATAGATTTGAGATGATACTCCAGATGATTCTACTGTGTAACGAAATGAGAAAGAAGATTTGTTGAGCTGGACGTGCCTGTGGTTGAGCACAGGTGAACGTGTGGAAAATCCCATGAGTTGGGTGCATCGTTCTGAGACAAAGATGAAACGATGTATTAGCCTCCTATGAGTAGAGAATTGAGATGATGTACTCCAGATGATTCTCTTGTGTAATGCAGTGAGAAAGAAGATTTGTTGAGTCAGACATGCTTGTGGTTGAGCACAGGTGAACGTGATCCTAGTTAGTGGTTAAGTACTAGTGAGTGTGGTTCTTCTGTGAGATGCAGTGAGATAGAGATGTGGAAATCCATGTGGCTGAGCACAGATGGATGTGCCCCTAGTGGATGAGCACTAGTGGGTGTATGAGATCCCTTGCTATATTGTTCAAGAGTCAGACTTACTTGTAACCCTATTTGTGATGTAAAGGGTACAGGTCGACCCCACCATAAAGTGAAAGATAATTAATGTAAAATATAATTATTATGGTAATTATTAATTATATTATGAGTTACTGAGGTCTTCCCTGTTGTACCAATAGACACTATTGTTGACAGGTTCAGTCTAATACTAGTAAAGGTAAATTCCCTATTGAGGAATCATATACAAGTGTGAGTTTGGAAATTTCAGCAAACACTTGTTCCTGGGAAAAGTGCGTACCTCTCTTGGGCGCTAGGTTTCTAGGGTTTGTGAGCACCCTTTTGTGTGCTAGGTGTTTATGGTGGTGTAGGTATTTATCTTGAAGAATATAACAAAGGATTAGTTGGGTTTTCTTCCCTTATTGATAAGGGTTTCCCAGGATACTTCTTATGTACTTGTGCATGGTGTTTCTTCTTTTGATCTTGGTTGCTGCAAATTGTTTATGGTTTAAGTAAAATGATAAAATGGAAAGAAATTCATGATTAAGCCTTTCTTATTGAAAAGTCAACATGGTATCAGAGCATAGGTCTTGAAGAACCCATTGCACAAGCATCTACCAGTCTCCTCTCATTTCTACAAAATCGTACGACCCTCCTAGGGTTTCCAGAAAATTCGTACGACCCTCCTTTCTGTGGTGTTCTAGCCCTTAATACTTGGACGTTGGGGACAATTTTGACATAGGAGAGTACGAACTCCTCCAACGCACCTCCAAATACTCTTAGAGTGAAAATCCGAGCATTTTGAAATTTTGGCCCTAGGGTTTCTAAGGTTTGGCAATTTTCTACAAAATTTTGGCTTTAAAGTTTCTATAGCTCATTGAAGGAGCCTTTTCAGATCACCTGTATTCCTGTGACATTCTTAAAGCTTATTGTTGGCATCCGTAAGTCCAAAAAAACCTAAAAGTGCTAGCCTAGTCTATCCATTAGGTTTTCTAAATCCAGTTGGCGAGAGTTTGTGAAGAAATCCGAAAATATGAATAAGACCTTAGTTGAAGATAGGCTTGATGGATCAAGCAACTTCAACTCCTGGAAGTCGAGGCTTCAGGTCACCCTTGAAGAAAATGATCTTTTGAGTGTGATACAAAAGAATTTACCAAAAACAACTACCGATGAAGAGAAGGAAATAAGAAGGGAAGAAGATGTCAAGGCAAGGAAAATAATCATCTACTCAGTAAGAGATCATCTCCTACCTCATATTGCCAACATGAATACAACTTATAAAATATATGAAGCATTGAAAGATATGTTTGAAAGTGATAACACCCTCAGAACCCTTACCTTAAAGGGCCGGCTTCAAAGTACCAAAATGACAAAAGGTGATACAATTTCTACCTTCTTTATGAAGATATCAAAGATCAAAGAACAACTAGGTGCCATTGGAGAAATCAGGTTTGACATAGAATTTGTCTTATCCACTCTCAACAATCTTCCAAAACACTAGGAACCTTTTCTTCAAAGCATCAGTGGAAGAGAAAAGTTACCAACTTTTGATCGTCTGTGGACAGATTGTACTCAAGAAGAACTTAGACTTAGAAATAGAGGAGTGGAAGACTCCCCTAATGAAAACCATGCTCTTGCACTTCATACAAAGAAAGGAGAAAGATTCAAATGAAACTTTAGATAAACATTCAGGGATGAGAAGTCTCCATCAACCTCAAGGCAAGGAAAATAATCATCTACTCAGTAAAAGATCATCTCCTACCTCCTATTGCCAATCTGAAGACAACTTATGAAATATATGAAGCATTGAAAGATATGTTTGAAAGTGACAACACCGTCAGAACCCTTACCTTAAAGGGTCATCTTCAAAGTACCAAAATGACAAAAGGTGATACAATTTCTACCTTCTTTATGAAGATATCTGAGATCAAAGAACAACTAGGTGCCATTGGAGAAATCAGGTTTGACATAGAACTTGTCTTATCCACTCTCAACAATCTTCCAAAACACTGGGAACCTTTTCTTCAAAGCATCAGTGGAAGAGAAAAGTTACCAACTTTTGATTGTCTGTGGACAGATTGTACTTAAGAAGAACTTAGACTTAGAAATAGAGGAGTGGAAGACTCCCCTGATGAAAACCATGCTCTTTCACTTCATACAAAGAAAGGAGGAAGATTCAAATGAAACTTTAGATAAACATTCAGGGATGAGAAGTCTCCATCAACCTCAAGTCATAATCAGAGAAGGGATGTTTCAGAGATTCAGTGCTTCAGATGTGACAAATATGGACACTATGTAAGAAATTGTCCAACCAGGAAGAAAGGAAGACAATATGCTTCCACCACTGACATTGATCCAGACCCACCTCAAAAGGATGAAGATAAAATAGATGAGAAGTATTTTCTCTAAAAACAAATACAAAATTGAGCATGACTGCAGACCCAGGTAAATTGTTTCATCATTAAATTTATAGTTGATTTCATTCTTAATAAGTGAAGGGTATTATCTCTAGTGTGGGAGCCTTCATAACTTGGACCATTATCCCTAGTACGATAGTCCAAAACTTATTGATTGTTATGCTAGTCAAGAAGACATAAAATATTTAGCAAGCAAGTAAAAGAAGGCATCCATCCTTTAGACTTCAGAGAGAGAGTTACTTGACTTAGAGTGAATCAAAATAAAATGAGAAGAAGGAAGAAGACAATACCATCTCCCCCTTCAACAGTTCAGAGGGAGACACACATTATTCCAGTTGATTCAGTTGCTCCAGTTGAAATGCCTAGAGATATTGCAGTAGAGCATAAAAGACCCGCCTAGGCTCGACAAAACTCTGCAGAAGGAAGATAAACATATAAGTCCCTCAAGGGACATCCCAAGAAATAAAAAGATATTTTCGAGATACCCTTCAGCCATGAGCCACTTCATTGATTCTGTGGCTCCCTATCATGGAGAAGTGACAGGTGAATAGGTATGGCAAGATTCCATGACAGAAGAATACAAATATATCTTAAAGAATGATGTATGAGACATTGTTTCGAGACCAGAAGGGAAGTCTATGGTGACTTCCAAGTGGATCTATAAAATCAAGCATACAACTGATGGAAGTGTCGAGAAATACAAACCGAGATCTGTGGCCAGAGGATTCCCACAAACATAGGGAGTTGTCTATGATGAGACACTTGATCCAGTAAGCCCAATACACTTCCATCCATACTGCCATCCATGAGTTGGAAACTACATTAGATGGATAGACTCTTGATGAGTTTGGGTTTCAACAAAGGTGTTGTTGATCCAAACCTATATTAATACATTGTTGACGAGAGCCTGATTTTGATAACTTATTGAGGAAGCCGTGTTGTTGGATACAAGCAAGCTTTGACTTCTGATTTCAAGATAAAGGATCTGGGTATAATGCACTACTTCTTGGAACAAGAAGTATGACAGAAGACTGGTGAGATTTTTCCCGAGTCAAGAAAAATATATAGTGGGGATATTAAAGAAGTTTAGTATGACTAAATGCAAATCCATGCCTACACCGATGTTGATGGATTTGAATAAAATGAGTGTTGATGATTCAGACGAGATTGTTCCACAACTGATTGGATCACTGATGTATCTGGTTAAACCAAGACTCGATATATGCTATGCAGTGAATTTACTTAGCCAATTCATGAGTTAGTCGAGACAGATTCACTGGACAACAACAAAACATGTATTGAGATATCTACGAGGCACAGTTGGATATGGCCTGAGATATGCCTCCAGTGTAGACTTGAGTTTGCAGGGATATGCAGAATGGACAAAAAGTACAGTGGACCAGAAGAGCACATCTAGTTGTTGTTTTACCTTGAAGTTTTCCATGGTTTCTTGGTGCAAGAGGAAACAAAGCTTTGTGGCCTTGAGTACCACAAAATAAGAGTATATAGAGTTCAGTGTGTGAAGCAATGTGGCTTAACAAGCTTCTGACAGATTTACTTAATCATGAGATGGATTCTATGATTATAACTAGAGTTGTGTGAAGTTGTTTGAGAACCTTGTGTTTCATGATAGATCAAAACATGTTGAGATAAAATATTGTTTTCAGAGACATGATGTAGAGGAAAGTAGTACACGTGTAGTACTTCCCTATACATGAACATATTGCAGACATATTCACCAAACTGCTTGCCAATATGAAGTTCAAGTACTTCTGTGAGAAACTAGCTTGGTGGAGAATACTTCTCTAGCTGAGAGGGAGTGTTGATGACTACATCCAAGATGAAGTTCGAGTACTTTCGTGCAAGACTTGGCCTGATGGAGAATGCCTCACTAGATGAGAGGGAGTGTTGATGATTACAGCTACGTGAGACATCCTCTAGGACATAGGTTGATTGAGTTGACCTGAGAGAGAGCCCATGAGTTAGGTGTGCCCATGAGATGGGTATGTGGTTCCTATCTGAGACAGAACTGGAACGTTGTGCTGACCTCCTCTATGCAGAGATTTGAGATGATACTCCAGATGATTCTCCTGTGTAACACAGTGAGAAAGAAGATCTTCTGAGTTGGACATGCTTGTGGCTGAGCACAGGTGAACATGTGGAAAAGCCCATGAGTTGGGTGCATCGTTCTGAGACAAAGATGAAACAATGTATTAGCCTCCTATGAGCAGAGAGTTGAGATGATGTATTCCAGTTGATTCTCTTGTGTAACACAATGAAAATGAAGATCTACAGAGTCAGACATGCATGTGGTTGAGCACAGGTGAACGCGATCCTAATGGTTGAGCACTAGTGAGTGTGGTTCTCCTGTGAGACACAGTGAGATAGAGATGTGGACATCCTTGTGGCTGAGCACATATGGATGTGCCCCTAGTGGCTTAGAACTAATGGGTGTATGAGATCCCTTGCTATATTTTTCAAGAGTTAGACTTACCTGTAACCCTATATGTGATGTAAAGGGTACAGGTCGGCCCCACCATAAAGTGAAAGATAATTAATGTAAAATATAATTAATATGGTAATTATTAATTATATTATGAGTTACTGAGGTCGTCCCTGTTGTGTCAATAGACACTACTATTGATAGGTTCAGTCTAATTTAAGTAAAGGTAAATTCCCCATTGAGGAATCATATCACACGTGTGAGTTTGGAAATTTCAGCAAACACTTGTTCTTGGGAAAAGTGTGCACCTCTCTTGGGCACTAGGTTTCTAGGGTTTGTGAGCACCCTTTTGTGTGCTAGGTGTTTATGGTGGTGGAGGTATTTCTCTTTAAGAATATAGCAAAGGATTGTCTAGGTTTTCTTCCCTTGTTGAGAAGGGTTTCTCAGGATACTTCTTGTGTACTTGTGCATGATGTTTCTTCTTGTGATCTTGGTTGCTGCAAATTGTTTATGGTTTAAGTAAAATGCTAAAATGGAATGAACTTAATGGTTAAGACTTTCTTATTGAAAAATCAACATGGTATCAAAGCATAGGTCTTGAAGAACCCATTGCACAAGCATCTACCAGTCTCCTCTCATTTCTGCAGAACCGTATGACCCTCCTAGGGTTTCCAGAAAATCTGTACGACCCTCCTTTTTGAGGTGTTCTAGCCCTTATTACTTAGACGTTGGGGCTAATTTTGACATAGGAGAGTGCGACCTCCTCCAGTGCACCTCCAGAGACTCTCAAAGAGAAAATCCGAGCATTTTGAAAATTTGGCCCTAGGGTTTCTAGGGTTTCGCAATTTTTTGCAGAATTTTGGCTTTAAAGTTTCTGCAACTCATTGAAGGAGCCTTTTCAGATTGGGAGATGAAGTACACTAACTCAACCAGGTCACTAGTAGTACGATTAAACTGAGGTTTTGACGACACTTATTTAAAGATATTTAAGTCATGTTAAGGCTAAATTTGACACCTTAGGCTTTAGGTCGGTTGTAGATTTGAGGGAATCAAACTAGGCTTAATTTAGGGGTGAATCCTAAGATCAAAAATGATATCACCCCTATCATTTTGGGTTGGTGGATGCCAACCGCAGGGAGGCTAACCTAGGGCATGTTGCTTGATGGATGAAAATTTACCTGCAAAACACCAATCAAATGAGCTCAATATGGTTTTGGGATGAGAGTTAGATAACCTCACCCCAAACTAGCTTAAAAATTAATTTTGAATGAATTTTGGTGGAAAAACCTAAGCAGAGTGAACCATTAAAATGCAAAAAGACAAGAAATCAAGAAGGAAGAGCACTTCAAAGGTGCCAAATCTATCCCCTATGAAAGATGAGCTTCAAACACATGCAATTAATTAGAAATCAAACATAACAACAAGAATCTAGGCCAAAATCAACAAACAAGACTCTTTATTCATGTCAAATCAGAGGAATGGCTCCATCATAGAGAAAATCCAAGAACTGTTACAATAATCTCCAAGAAACTGAGAATCTGAAGCTAGAATGAGAGGTAGAATAGAATGAGAGAGTAGTAATGCTCCTGCAATAGAGTGATCAAACTGTAAACTGTGGAAGAATGTTGCATATATAGCTAACTGCATGAAGAATTCACCCTGATGTTTCTAAAATGGGCCAAAAGCTAACCAATATCCCTCGCCCATGTGTTAATATGTCCACTTGCCATGTGTCAATGCATGAAAACCTGCCAAAACTAGTTGAGCGCACCTTTCCCAAGCAATCTGGTCAAATCTGGGGGTTATTTGGAGAAGAATGGGGGTCGAATGGGCCAAAACTGGTCAGGTATGAAGAAGTTGTGGCCAAAAAGGTAAAATGGGCGAATCTCATGGAGAGAAATAGGGCGCATGAGTGATAGAATGGAAGGAAAAGGGAGAAAAGGAAAAAGTGGAAAGCTTGGAAAGGGAAAAAGTGGAAAACTATAGCAAAAAGCTAAAGCTAAAGTAGAAAGGAGACACCTCGCCCAGTTTGACTTTTTGACTTTCTTTAGAATGCTTTATGACTTTGGGAAAATTCTTTACTTAGCCCAGTTTTCATTTAGCAAGTGTTGGGTGCCTTAGTGGGCCCAATTTTAGGAGGAAAAGGACCCAGATTTAAGTGTGTGGGCCCCACTTGGGTCTCTACCTCACCCTGCCACATCATCACTAGTGCCACCTCATCACCCAAAAAGAAAAGTTGTCCAAATACCATCAAGTTTATACTCATTGGAAGAAGAATTGGACAAGGAGTGAGAATATGTTGTCAAATAACTAATGTGGGGGTCAATAAGATCATGATGGACAAGAAGTGTGTCATAATGTTGTAAATCTCTCATACTCAAACCTGGAACTGAAACCTCATATTGTAATAACTCAGAAATCATTGAAACAAGCTCCGAACTCAACTCATGTAAGAAACCATCCTCCAATCGACCAGAACCAGAATCCATGTGCTTGGAAAACCTCTGAATGATGGTCTTGTGCTATCAAGAATAACCTCTGAATGCCAGCCTAAAAGGATAGACTGACCCTTTGACCATCCAAATCTCAAGGGTGAGATTTTGGTGTCAACAAGTCCCCTATTGTACTACAAGGAAAAAAGTAAAATCATTAGTGTTATGAAGTATAATTAGATCATACTTTAGTGTTATCATTTTCACAACGAGCTTAGAAATTATAGCACCATGTCTAAGTAGCAAACCCATACATTGAGAGTGTAAACATGTGTAACGAGTGCATTTGTCAATTAAGGTGTGAGGATGGATAGAATCAATATACCATAATTGAGGTAGTTGAGTGATGGAAGTTGAGTCATCATGTAAATGAGGGAGAATAGAGAGAATTTGCATCTTAATGGCATGATCAATTGATTTCATGTGAGTTGGAACGTGCCACCCCAACTAATTGGGTATCTCTAGGACTGTTAGCCTTGAAGTGGCAACACACCCCTAGGCCCATTTATGTGTCTTCCCCTTCTCTGTGTTTAGGTATTCCAAGGTTTTTCGAACCCACACTTTCTTTGAAAATTTTAGTGCACATTAGTTGGTTAGATAACGATAAGAGTGACATCTAGTGTATGTAAATGGGATGCCTACATAGTATAATGCTTGTCAATGTTTCATGTCCTATTTTTCCATAACTAATTCCCTCGCCAGATCGTCCCTTGGATCCATTGTGACCAATATGTGGGAAATGGTGCATGCATTGGTTTTCTGGTAGTTGTTATCCACTTCCAAGAATTGACCAATGCTATTATCAGTTGCCTTAAAAGACATACATACATTGACTAAAAATCTAGTGGCAATCTAGGGAGTTTCACCCACACCGATTGTAATGTCATCTTCTCCCCTAAGTACATGCTCCATCTCTGTAAAGAGAATGGTGTGTGCCCCCAAAGCTAGTGAAATTCCAAAACCTTCAAAGATTATGATTTTGACTTAAAAATGAATGTAAGATATCCATACAAGCGATGATAAATTGACACATAACCTAGCAAGAGTTGCCATACTTCTATCATCCACTCTTGCAAAGATTTCTTTGACACTTGGCATCCAAAGAATTGCCTTATCAATGGTTGCATTGCCATCCTGACTACTTCATGCATCTAAATATCCTCT
>ML795759.1:0-15258 GCA_009831015.1 Picea engelmannii
CTAGAGGAATTATTGGATAAAGGATATATTAGACCACGTGTTTCGCCATGGGGAGCACCAATTTTATTTGTTCAAAATAAAGATGAGACTCTTAGGTTATGTATCAATTATCATCAATTAAAAAAAAGTTATGATTAAAAACAAATATCCCTTACCCATGATTAATGACCTATATGATAATGTAGGAGTAGAAAGAATATTATATAAATTGGATTTAAGATCTAGTTATCACCAAATAAGAATAAAAAATGAAGATGTCAATAATTTTTTTTTTATAACATATTATGGACATTACGATTTTGTAGTAATCCCTTTTGGACTTACAAATGCATGGGAAACATTTATGTCCTTAATGAACAACATATACAGTGCTTAATGAACAATATATTCAGTAAATACTTATTTTAATTTATCTTGATATTTATTGATGATATACTAATTTCTTTGAAAACTAAAGAGGAACATGAACAATATTTTAAAATAGTATTACAAGCTCTATGTGAGCATATGTTGTATGCCAAGTTTGAAAAATTCAACTTTTATCAAAAGAATATGCAATATCTGGGACACGTGATATCAGAAACTAGAATTGCAGTGGATCCTAAAAAATTAAATCCATTATGGAATGTCATGTACCTAAAAATGTAGCAGATATTCGATCTTTTATGAAAATTATAGATTACTACTGATGGTTTATTGCACAATTTTCAAAAATTTCTTTTCCCATTACATCACTTCAAAAAAAGGTATTAAAGTTTTTCTGATCTCTAAAATGTCAAGACAATTTCAACAAATTGAAAAGCTTACTAGCTGAAACACCGATTCTTAAAGTGGTTGATCCTTATGAGGATTATTGTCACAATATGGACATGTAATTTGTTACAAATATCAAAAATTAAAGGAGCATGAATGTAATTGTGTAAATCATGATCTTGAGTTTGCATCTGTGATTCATGAACTAAAAATGTGGCGAAACTACTTAATTGGAAGATTTATTATTATTATTAATAAATAATAGTGGTGTGAAACATTTTTTTAGTCAACAAGATCTCAATGCATGACAACCACGATGGTTATCCTTTTTAAGTGAATTTGATTTTGAAATTCAAAACATCAACTCTTCTAACTCCTAATATCCAAAATACTCTAGATCAACAGTCCACAACCCTTTCTGATCTAATGGTCTAGATCTTATCACGATTTCTCTTTTCCCAACTTCAAAGTTTAGGGAACCTCCTTCCTTTGACTCTTCAGTCAGTGAAATGTTTATCTCTCGCCACATGTCCTCTATATTCAATGACTCAGATATCATCGCAATTTTGCATTTCACGGAATTTAAGGATGGATCTCGCCCATTATCCTCTTCGCAATTATACTGGATCCAACGACTGTTGGTCCTCGTTTCTCAGATGCAACAGATCAAATATATACTACTCTTCTGTGCTTCATCTAGTCACTATGCGCTGATCTAACGGTCATCAGGTAGTCAGGATTAGTGATCCAATGATCATTTTCATTCTTCCTCCTGAGATTTCCGATATCTCTGACTTAGAATATTTTCTAACTGTTCAAAGGTCTTGACCTTTGCTCATCCTGCGAGGCTTTCTCTTGGACCTCGACTACACTTCTGGAAAGCGCAAAGTGCTATCTCTTATGAGTTGTGATATCTACTTACTTTTTTCTTCTTCACCTGAGCTTATGCTTTCCCTGTTTTCCATCATTGTCGCTTTCCTTATTGTTTATTTTCTTTCCTGTAGGCATACCATCAATGTTGTTGTTCTTGCCATCAATATTCTGAATGTCATCACTGTTGTTCTTTCCATCAATGACAAGCACGTTCTTTTCCTGAAAAAAATGCCAACATGAGGAGGTTGAGAATCAAAGAGTAAGGATAAGGAATGAGTTGGCTGACATTAAGGAGGTCCTGGAATGAATACAAGCAACCCAACTACAAGAGAGGGGAGTAGAAGCGATCGCCCGAGCGACATAAGTAAGGGACAAAACCATGCAAAATGAGGAGTACATTGTCCAAATCATATTTTAAGAAAGCATCAGCTTCCAGATAACAACATAGATGTTGCAGGTCGATGAGGCCATAACATAGACGTCACTTAAAGACCTGGTGCATGTCTAGTTGGTATTAGCTAAAATACCAACAAAGGGACTGTAAAAGCTACAAGTAAGTGCCACACAAGAAGTGAAATAATGAGCCAAAGAAGATATGACATGTAACAAGTCACCAGAGATGAAAAGGATGCACTGGAAATTGTGATAGAGTAGGTACAACTGGAGACATAGGATGAGAAGTAGTGCATAGATAAATTGGAGCAGAAGCTAAAGGAAGTCTTCAAAAAAATTCCAGACAGTTCACATTAAGTCATGAGCAATGCAGAAGAACATATTCAAATCATTGCATAGACACTTGAAGATTATAAGAAGGAGATCGAGGAACTCAAATAAAAGTCAACACCAACCACTCCTCTTGAAGTTACAAATGAAAGGGAACAACATGCAACTTTGCAAGTAGAAATGATGGAAAAAGAAGCCAAAAAGGTCATAGAATTTTTTTATAGGACCGTGCAACTATGGACGATGTTGGATGAAGATGAAAGGGTGAAAATGCTAGACCAATAAGATGAGGAAATCAACATTGCAATTCAGGAGTTGAAGCAATGACAAAAGGCCATGAGCATTACAGAGCATTTGAAGGGAGTGCAGGAGATGAAGACCCTATAGACATAATTGAAGACTGTGCAGAGTAACAAGCAAGCAAGGTAAGCCCAATTAGAACCCCTCCAGGAGAACGCAACAAAAATAATTGTGAAACTGGAGGAGGAGAAGGCAAGGATGGCTCAGGAATGTGTTGAAAGTGTAAAGTCTCTGAAGGAACACATCACAACGTAGAGGGTAGAGGATCTCACAGAGAAAGTTGCACAAGCAAGATTCAAAAGGGCAGAATTAGAAGGAAAGTTTCACATCTTGGCAGAGGTTGTACAAGGAGCGTGCACTACCTGAGTTTCTCTGGACTAGCCACATGTAAATATTGGGAGCTTGTTATGCGCATGCCTATTTGAGAAGGAATTCTATTTTTGGCACAATTCTGTTTTTGGAGAAGGATTTGTTTTCAGGAAATATCTAAATTTGGAAATGATGACCTAATTTTGGAGAAAAGCAACAGGTGGAAAGACAAAAACATGTAGAAAAATAAGGAAAAGCAACATGCGAGAGGAAAAACAATGTGGTGCGTAGGAAGGAAATCCAAACCATGTTAGGGTTAGGGTTTTTGACAAATATTGTAATGACTATAAACCATAAAGTAGTATAAATAAGGACCTAGGAGGTCTAGGAGAGAGAGACTGATTTTATTAGAGGAAAAGGGAGTTGATTACTATGATTTTGAGGATTATGGATTGCAATAAGTCATGTAGAAGAGTCAAATGAGTTATTCGTTGTGGTTTAGGTCACATGATATGGATCTTGGAGTTATATAGTCTTCCTAACAGAGAGTTCTTACCCTCATATTGATTGTATTATAAAATATGTAATGCGCACAACACAATATTTTGCAGTAGAATAAATAAAAGAGCATAGAGCCAGATCTTTGTGGACGTAGCCCCATGAGGGAGTGAACCATAGTAAACTTGTGTGTTATGTGTGATTGTTAATGAATCTTTACTTTTTTTTTATTATTAGCTTATGAATGAATGGTTAAACTAGAAATATCATCATGCATGTATAGGTTTAAAGATGAATAAATTAGAGAAGTACTTGAATAATTAACAAGCATAATGCACGAGGAAGGAAGAACATAATCCCATATCCCCACTCATTCCTAGAATGCAAACACTTGAGTATTGGAGTCACCCATAAAATATATCTCGGGCGAGACTACATTGTGCACATTGTGTGGAGCATTTCCTTTTGGTTACCAGGAAGGAGAATAGTTTTTGAGGGTTTTTTTGGAAACTTGTTGAGATCCAAACCTGAGTCAACCCAAGAAGAAGTGGAAGAAAACAACCAACATGGGGCCCAGAAAATAGTTGATGGATTTGTCTTGGGCCGAACTGCAATGTGTTCTTCTTTACTAGACCTTCCAAATGAGGTATCATGCAACACACATGAATATCGTATGAAAATTTTATGCTCTTAGGAAGTTGACATATCAACTACCCCCATCGGGGCCCACAAACCTTTTGGGATTTCATCTTCCGCGGTTAGGGTTTTGTATTTTATTTATGTAAAAAATGCCTTTGGAGCCTCATTGTAAACATCATATTCTTCCAAATTAGTGTAGCTATCACATCTCTTCTAATAGATAATTTTTGACCATTCTAGCGAGTTTATTCACTCTGTTTTTTTGTAGTTTTTGTACATTTATCTCATTAATAGAAATTTGGTATTACTGTCTCTCTTTGTTTATTGCAATATTTATGTGTATTTCATTGTTATATCTCTTCCTTCATTTCATTCACAAAATAATATGGATCATCATTACTAAAGAACACCACTCAAAAAGGGATTTTGTAACTTGAATGAGGGAAGTAGTTGTTAACTTCATCTATTTCATGTTTGATTCTCTTTTGATGCATACTCCTGCTCTATCATGATCTTATTTCCCATTGTCAAACTTGAAATAGTTCCAAATATGTGGTACCTTGTGTGTTTTGTGAGACATACATGACCATTTTTGAACTAGCTCGAGCAACCATCTCACCAAATCTAATGTTGATCTATTTGTATGTTCTTCTCCTTGAACTGATTGTAAAACAATTGAAATGCATGTTGTACATAGGATAATTCATGGAACCAATCATTTCTTTTTTTGAAGTGATACTCCTTCAATATAACTATGTTTTCTTCATTACTATCTTACCCATGCATATATGAGATATGGAAAATTATGTTGACCTACTCTGATTGATAATATTGGATTTGAATCTTATTTTGTGATTGAAGGGTGCAATTCTCAGCAAAGTCAACCACTTATAAGACAATACCAACGAGAAATGTATCTCTACATATTCTAAAATGCTTGTCCTACCATTGAGCCACATGGACATATTGAACATATTGTCGCGTCTTTTTAAAAAAGACTTTGATGAAGTCACACACCTGTACCTCGAGAGTCACCAATTGTATATTTTTTCTTTCCCTCCCTTTGTCAATATCATATGTGACATATTAAATCTTTGCAAGGAAACCTCCTTCCTCCCCAATTCAAACTCATTTCTTACATGGATGCACTTTTTCAGTAATTCCACTCCACCACACCTATTGCATGTACCATATAAGAAATATTTTTGATAAAATATACAACCCTCTAGCTTTCTCCCATCTAAGAAATATTTTTGATAAAATGTACAACCCTCTAGCTTTGTACACAATACGTTGTGAATAAAGTCTCTAGATGATGACGACGACAATATAATTGAGAATTCCTACACAAGGGTGTTATGAAATACATTAAATATGTGTGTGTGTGTGTGTGTGTGTGTGTGTGTGAGTGATAATAATAACCATACTCAATGTGATATCTAAATAGACATGTGTTATGAAATGTGTTTATTTGAACATACAAAGGTTTTCATTTATGGAAATATATTTGGCCCAAGTTAAGTGTACTATGTATTGTCTTGAATATCTCATACAATTTTGTAGGTGTAATGTCAATAAAGTGTTTAATATAGGGTTCACGGTCCTTGGATCCCCTTATCAATTTTATTAAATATTTTTGATTGGAAAAAGACCTAACTTTCTCATGCTACAAATCATGTACTATTTCATTAACTGCTCCAATTAAATTCATGTCAAAATGGTGTACCTACCAATGAAGACAATTACACATGAAATTTTCACACCTAGGTACCTCTCCCTAAGTGTCGTAAGTGTCATATAAGTGTCTCATACACCCTGACACCATGTGATAACCTATGTCATAATACATGGTCAATGTGGAGGAGGGATATATTACATGAAGGCTAAAATACCAAGTGCACATGAATTATTATTAATATTCATGAAATATAAATTAATTAAGTGTGAGAATCAAGTGCACATGAATTATTATTAAGTGTGAGAATCCACCTCACATTTGGTTTCCTATTTTTTAGGGAAGATGGAGGATCTCATGGATCCTTGAGAGATATTTCCTTCCTAAAATCCTTAAGATAATATTTCCTCCCTAAAATCCTTGAGATATATTTCCTCCCTAAAATACTTAAGAGACATTTTCTCCCTAAATATATTAGAGATCCCTTTTTAGTGGATATAATGAGTGATCCTCTCCATGGTGGTTAAGCCTCCAAATCCTATATAATGAGGGCTTTCCATGGATATGGAAGAAGAAAATTTGAGGTATCAAACCTATGGTATTGGGTGAAAGATTTAGGATATCAAACCTATTATTTTGGGAGCTTTGTGCAAGGGCTGGACGAGGAGGACTTGTAGAGGCTACTGCGACTTCATCTATGGTTTGTAAGTATCTCTTTTGAGTTATCATTAATATATACTTGGCCTATTACCTTATAATATTTGTATCTTCACATATGTTGTCTATTATAGATGGATTTTATTAGGCTAATATTATAGAGTAGAGAAGGATTTATTTGTCTTCTTGTTGTCCATTGTAGGTGTCGAATAGTGGCAATGAGCTCGGGGATCAATCTCAAAATTGGAGAAATGAGGAAAAACACCGAAATAAGGTGCACCACACTTTATTCCTTCTCCTTCTCTTTCTGATTAGGTAATTATATTCAAATGGATATTAGTGTCCAATGTTATCATCCTTTTGTCTTGGTATAGGGGTCTAGAATCCAAGAGGATATTCACCTGTCTGCAGGGGGGTTTCCCTACAACATAAATTGGCAAATCCACTGGGGAGTGGCATCGATTTTTATTTACTTGTATTTTACCTTCCCTTTTACCACATTTTATATCAGCTTTACTCTTTTCTTATGATCCATTACCTTTCTCCCATCTTCACTAGCAATTTCACTAAGTTCTGTGAATTTTGGGTGAGTTGTTTTTTAATTTTTTGGCTTTTTTTTTAGTTTTTGGCAAGATCAATGCCCCCCTGTAGGACATATCAAAGAATTGATATATAATCAGTGCTCCCCTACAGTGATTTACAGAGAGTTGTATAACTCTGTTCCCTTGAGTTAGGGAGCATTGATCTCCTTTTCTGAGGTTTTCTACCTTTTTCTCATCATATTTTTGCAGCCTGTTTTGTAGAGATCCTGTCCAGGCTTTGCACTTTGGTTTATGAATTTGCTTGGGTTGATATTTGATACTTATCAATTCTTATTTTAATTATTTGGGCTTGATTTTTTTTCAAAAATGTGAAATTTTCCTTTCTAGCTACTTGTTTTGTCGGGACAATTCAAGTATTTTCTCTCACTCCCTTTTGGTTCTTTGCTTGGTTTTTT
The DNA here is from genome assembly GCA_009831015.1 of Picea engelmannii. Classification (NCBI taxonomy): domain Eukaryota; kingdom Viridiplantae; phylum Streptophyta; class Pinopsida; order Pinales; family Pinaceae; genus Picea; species Picea engelmannii. Next base: position 7,425 of record ML795759.1, read on the forward strand.
AAGATATTTACTTGTTTTGGAATCATTCTTCCTCTTTGAGATCTTGAGTTGGATTTTGATACTTTATCATTCATCTGATTGTTTGAAATTTGTCACAAGGAAGCCCAAAGATCATTGTATTGATCCATTTGGTCTTTGATTTATATCTTTGCAAGCGATTTTCTTTGTTTGATTTTTGGTTTTCTTTTTAAAAGTTTAAATTTGTTTTTATTTTTGTTTGATCATTGTAAGAGTGTGTTTTCTATTTATATGATACTTTCTTCCAATTGTATAAAACTTCAAATAGTGAAATCTAGTTGGAATAAGAAACTTCGAATCAAATCAATTAAAGTTCATATTTAAAACAAAGAGATATCTTTTCATGATTAGATTTTGGATATTAGAATCATTTTATAGATGGTTTAGCATTGAATTGGATTCATGTTGAAAGCAATTGCATGAAAAATATTCATTTTTTGTGTTTAATAGTGAAAATAAAAATCTCTTCTCCTTCCCATAAGTATAAGTTCATTGAAAGAAACGATTGTTTATCATTTTTATTATGCATTTTTGGGAATCGAGTCATGATATCATCAGTTTCACTCTCATTAACCTATGAGTAAAGAACAACCACAAAAATCAATGCTAATTAAAATCAATATAGAAACTTTTCTTTTTAGATTCTTCCAACAACATTAGACTAGGATTAGAGTTTTGGATTAGGGTGTGAGTACAACTCTCCAAAGCATTCAAAACAAAATTAGCATCTTGCGATAGTGAGAGAAAATCCAATTGTTGTATAAGCTTATCTGGGATCCCCCTCTCACATAGGGGTTACACACAAGACCACGTTCAGGTGATCCATGAAGATTATCCCTCCATGATTTAACCACTATAGTAGTAAGATCATATATTGGGGGTTATTATTGAGGTAAAACTGTCTTCATTTGGTCTTGGTGCTTCATGAATTCTGAATCCATTCAAGGTCCTATGGAGTTATACTGGTCAACTTGTCCTCAATTCTCTCGAAGGATTTCATACTTGATATCTTGCCCATACATTCATTGTCAAATGTACTCACCCAGGCGATGACTATGAGTTGGTGTCTTTAGTAGCCATAATCTTTAGGGTATTTACACAAGGTGATGGTGAAGGGAAGTCTTCACTTTACTTGGAACAAACGGTGGTCAAACTCACTTAGGCTCCTTGGAGGGTAAATCCATGATTACTGTGTGGAAGATTGCATGAAGGCATAAGTCCATTAAGAATGTCGCCATCATAAATGTTCCACCCGCTCATATCCTATCCCCTTCTCAAATTTATCATGCGATTTTGGATTTTATCACCAACTAGTACGGTCATTGAGAGAAGGTTTGTTTTCTTGTTGGTATTTATAGATTGTTTTAGCGTGTGTTGTTGTTTTAATATTTTTTCAAGATTGAGCCTGTAGATGATAAATGTATTCGTAGATCACGTAGGATGCAAGGGTTTCCTTCAGAAGAAGGTCACAAACCCTTACCTCTTAATTAACCAGAAGATATCTATCGTGAAGAGGTAGAAAATCGCTCTGACACTGGGAGTGATGCTACTCCTTTGTTGGGAAATTTAGAAAGATATTTGGTTACGGTTGAGGATCCCACTCCTCGTACTACACCTGTGTCACAAGATCCTATTGAACCACTCCTGGTTTGATTAGACCTGTCTGGTAATATTATATAAGAATAATTCCCTAGTTTTCAATTAAAACCCATTACCGAGACATACATGGGATCCACAAGACCAATTTTTAGTGATGAATTTAGGACCCCTGTTCATCCTATTGATGCAGTAGATGCACATAAAACACGTGCTCGTTCTGTATGGAGGAATTCATCGGGACATGATATTTATGAGAATTTTCAATATATTCAACAACCTGTTAATCCTCATGACCCTCTTGTCACTGAGACAGGACACTACTACATATGGGCAGATTATTCCACGAAAATTTTCGACGCTTCAACTAGTTTCATATTTTTTTTAAACAAGGTGGGATTTTCGTCGCTATTGCCATGAAATTTCATCGCAATATCAACGAAAATCTTAATTAAATCTAGTCAAGATTTTCGTTGCTATAGTGACAAACTTTCCTGGCAATAGCGATGAAATTTTTTTCTATCTCATTGGTCGGTGTTAACGTCTAGTTGACTATTTTATCTATATATACGTGACTTTAAGAGACTTTGCAACACAATTGCTATAGTTACGACACTGTTCTTGGCCTTTGTTTAAGCTGTTTATTTTTTCCGTCACCCACCTGTTGAACAAATCCAATTCTCAATCTACATAGCTCGGATTTTGAACTTGCAAGGTTAATATGCTATTTTTTTATTGAAGTACTCATTTAACTTGTAATTTTTATTTCAAATTTCCAAATTTCATTTATCTTTTTTTTCCCTTGATAATATATTATAATATGTGTAGTACCATATTTCATGTCTTTGGTTTTTGGATCTAGTTAGTATATTCTATGGAAAAGGGTATGTGGATTCCATAATATTCTAGGTTTATGGAATCCACATACCCTTTTCCCTTCAATTGTAGCTATAATATGTCTCTCTTTTCATTGATAAAGATATGGAATTGCTCTTGAAACTCAACCCTAATCGGTGAAATGATAGTAATTGATTGTCATTTTCTTCTCTCATTTAATTTTTAAGACCTAACAAAAAAACACCAACAAATCTTGATTGAATCTTTGATACCACTTGTTACATCCCTAGTACCCAAACAGGATCACACTTGCATAAATTGAAAATAATATAATAGTGACAATAATGGTTAGGATACTTTCACACCTAATGGTTGGTAGCTAGAACTTACTAATTCAATTAAATGAAGGAAGAAATCTCCATGAATAAAATATTGAAGTTGATTGTTATATTTATAAATGAAAAGTTATGGTATATATAAGATAGGGAGGGAACTCATGTTTATAACAACAAGGGTAATAGCTGCAATATATTGTAACATTTCCCTCTTTCGCATAAATTATTTGCTATCCTCAACATTTCCGTCTTCCGTATATAAATTAAGAGAAATATTAATAACATTTCCCTCTTCCGCATAAATTGTTTTCTATCCTCAACATATTGTAATAAATAATGCGTAGGTTGGAATTAGTGACAAGATAGAATGTTGATATTACATATAATTATTAATGTACGAGAGATCATCCATTATTTAAGCATGCAAAACAAAACCCAAGACTAAATATTGTGGTTGACGTGATCGTGTCTGTAGATTTTGCAAAACAAAGTATGAGAATTTCCGTTATTTAAGCATTCAAAACAAAACCCAAGGCTAAACGTTGTGGTTGACGTGATCGGGTGTGTACATATGGATGGCGGAGAAAGTGCTATATTCCCTGTTTTATTATAAAGATAAAGATGTTAACACATATGAACTTATTATAAAGATGTTATCTATGTCGTCACGATGTTGATCCTCTACACATATGATCACCTTATTATAAAGATGTTGACCTTATTATAAATATGTAGGTCACTGCAAATAAACATATCATAATCGAAAGGAGTAGCCAAAATATAAAAAATTGACAAATTAATGTTTGGTGCGGTGTAGGTAAGACAATTACTTGTCAGGACAAGGATTTGTCACAATGAACAAAAATGATAGGAAGCTTGGTTGGTTAAGAGCGGCATTAGAGGTGAGGGGCGATGGAAAATGTTATTTCCCTTGCTATGATTACATAGGCTTTCAAAATAGAAGACTTTTAATAACAACAACCCAAAAAAATTGTAGGGAGAAGGGGCATGCTGAAGGGGGTTATGAATATCGTCCCTTAGTAAGAGGATTCAATATTTAATGTATTCTCTGTAATAATCAGTATGTCATGAATTTTAGTAATATTTCTTATCTGGATTTTTATATTTTCTATACACACTAAATTTTCTATGTTGTTTTTAAATATATAGACGATTCCCCCAAAGTGTCGACCTCCATAGAGTTATTTTCCAAGTACTAGCAGAAATACTACTTTACATGGAGATGAACTTCGAGATCAGAATATTGAAGTGTTCATCAAGTTATTAATGATGATATGGATGGAGATAACACTAGTGATTCAAATTAGGAAGATGAGATACATAGATTGATCCAAGACACATTTTCTCCAATGGATGAGGACAACCAAGATGGTAGTCATGATGTTGATCCTCTGCTCGAGAAGTCACGCCAACCTCTTTATGAAGGTTCAACAACAAATATTTTATATGCTATATTGTTGTTGGTGAACCTAAAGGTTTTGAATGGTTTATCAAACACATGTCTCACAGAGATACTAAGGTATTTAATTTGTTAATTATTTATGCCTGCATGTTCACAAATACTTAAAAGGTTCAATTTTTTCCTATATTTCTATTGTTTTCTAATTTGTAAATTAGTATATTGGATGATATGTTGATGATGAATATTGTTTACATTGACTTATTGTTTAGAATTTTATATATTGTTAGGTGATGTTCTATTACCGACGTCAAATATTTTTCCACGCACATATCGAGAAATATCCATGATTATGAAAGAAATTGGAATAGACTATCAAGCTATTGATCCATGTCCTAATGATCATATCATATATTATGGACAATATGCATTAGAAAATGAATGCCCACAATGTCAAATAAGTAGATATTGAACCGATAAAGCGTCAAAGAAGGTGTCTCACAAAGTTCTTCGTTATATTTCGATAATTCCACGTTTCCAATGATTGTTCAGGTGCCAAAGTATAACACAGTTTATGGATTTCCATGCAAAGAACAGAAGTCGAGATGATGTTCTTTGAGTGCCTTCAGATGGTTCTACATTGAACTACATCGAAGAAAAGTGGCCAATTTTTAAAGAAGAACCTCGTAATGTTAGACTTTCATTGGCAGTTGATGGTGTCAATCCATTTGGAGAGCTTCATTCTACATAATCAGTGTGGCCTATTTTTGTTATAAACAATAACCTTCCTCCTTGGATGTCGATCAAGAGAGAGAACACAATGTTGGCAATGATTGTTCCAGGTTTTTAATTATCTTTTATTTGCTTTAAAGCATGAAGAAATATTTCATTTCTTTGTTTCATGCATGGTAATTATTTCTTTTATATATCATGACATCTATATAAGTATAATTAATCATGTAGTAGGTTGAACCAATTAGGTAGGTACCAGGTTAAAGATATGAACGTATATATTGAGCCTCTCATCGATGAGTTGTTGAAGTTATGGGTTGGCGTCACTATGTATGACATATCTAGACCAATAGGGAAAAGACGATTTCAATTCCATGGAACACTATCATGGACAATTCATGATGCTCCTGGGTTAACACATTTTTGTGGTATATTGTTACTTTATTTTTGTGATTTAATATGATATATCTTTTTGAAAAAATCATGCATTATTTTAAATTGTAACTTTAATTTGATGCTACATTTATTGATATATTTTGTAGGTCTCCAAACAAAGGGTAAATTTGCATGCCCAGTTTGTGGTCCTCGAATAAAATCTCGTCATTCAAGGAGTTTAGCAAAGGAAGTGTTTGATGAGTATAGGCACTTTCTGCCTAAGAACCATAGTTATCGAACTACAGACAAAGCAAAGTTCAATGGTAAAGAAGAAAATGGAAAAAAAACCACGAAGAATGACACCTCACCTATGGAAGTTGGAATATATTAGAAATCATCAAGGTACGCAAATTATTTATGTATGACCTATTATATAAATCTTTGGTTAATTTCATTAGTATTAAATTCATTTTGTCCCATTAATTAGTGTTATTTTCAATTTGTTGATGTTTCATGAATTTCGTTAAGGAACGAATGGGCTTCCACGAGGAATGAAAAGTTACCCGATGCAATTCAGTAGATTTCCATACTACAAGCACCTACAAATAGTTCATTTGTTCGATACAATGCATATCAGGAAGAACATAACAGAATTGTTATGGCGAATATTAGATGGAAGGAATGACAAAGAGAGAATTTGAAAGATTTGTTGTGACATCCGAGAAGCTAATCACGCCTTGCAAAGTGTTATTATTAATTCTAATGGCGATGGTCATGAACAAAATACTAGTCTTCCTTGGTTATTGATGGAGCAACAAAGCAATATTGTAAAAGAGGTCATTCGAAAAATTAGGTTTCCGACGGGGTTTTCATCGAACATACAAAATATCTTAACTAAAAAAGGTGATTTTGGCGGGGTTAAAACACATGAATGGCATACATTCATTAAGGTAATTAGTAGGTTATAATATATTTTCTTATTGGTATGCATTTTTTGGAAACAAATAATAATTATTTGTTTTTTGTTACATTATGTTCTACCTTTATCTCTCCTAGACGACTTTGACAACAACATAAAACAAATTATTTATGTACTTGGAAAATACATGAGGTAAGTATTGTTTTATAAGTAAAATGTACTTCTTATGTGATTTGTATTGGAACATATTGAGATATTATCTTTTATCAGCAAATTTATGTATGCCTTGATATTTTTTTATTGCATTGACATTTGCAGGTGGCTATCATCAAAATAAATCCATAAAGAAGATATAAGGTATTGGAAGAGATAAATTCCCCGACTAATGTGTCAAATGCAACAATATCTACCTCCAAAAATTTTCAATGCACAAGAACACTACCTCATACACCAAGTTGAGGAGATTGAATTATGTGGACTAGTACACACAAGGTCGATGTGGATGGTGGAGAGGCAGTTGAAGTCACTGAAGGCTTTTGTTACACAAAGAGCATGTCCGGAGGGTTCTATGGTATATCAATACATGGTGTATATTAGTCAATATCTACCTAAATTAGCAAAAAATATGAATGTGCCTCACATTTGGCATCTCGACTCCATCAACAAATTTGAAGGGGAGGTCCTATTGGGGAAAGGTAAAATGAGGACCATGAAAGGTAATTATTAGATGTTGATGTAGATTTAATATATTACACATCTATTAAATTATTCATTTATTAACAATAACTAATTAATGATATTAAATTGTTATGCTATCATATAGTTTCTCGAGAGTGGGATGCTTTACATTTTTACATTGCAAACAACCTTGATTGGATAGAGCATTGGATATAATATATTGAAGAATATTTCGATAGGTTATCATGGGAAGGGGTGAGTAAGATGATTAAAACAACGCATCGTCATCGAGATCAATTTCCTGATCTTACATCAAGGGAAGTTTATTTAGCCTTTAGTTTAAAAGATAAACACTCAAGTTAAATTTGTTACCCACATTTTCCTAGTTTTTTCCCAATTTTTCAATGTATTTTGGTTTGTTTAATTATTGAAATATATATTTAGTAAGTCCTATATGAGGATTATTAATTCACAATTTATTTTTTACTTGTTGTCCATGTTGCAGTTGAAACATCACAAGGCTATGTGGTGTAATGGTCATAAATTTCGTATCAAAATGTTGGATGATAAGAAGAAAACCTCAGATTGTGGGATAACTGTAGTGTTTAAGGTCACCAACATTTCCTCTAGAAGTGATAGAAATCTGGAAGAAACTGAGAATAGATACTATGGCCATTTGGAGGATATAAATGAGTGTGATTTTAATTCCTTTAAAATAGTTTTGTTTGAGGTTAAATGGTGTTAAGAACCAAACATCAATATAGCATAGAAAAACCTCAGAAAAAGTACTCAATGCCTTGAAAAAGAGATAATTTTATATAATAAGCCTCTTCGAGGGGGCAACCTCCTTTTACCCCACTTAAATGTTCAAGTACAAGATGATTCAAAATGAAAATGTCTCCTTGGTATATATAGGAGACTAGG
>ML795759.1:26488-62502 GCA_009831015.1 Picea engelmannii
ATGGTGACCAATCCAAGCAAATAGTTTTTATTCATTCTTATCCAAAATGTCTAGATTATCATTTTATATCCTTGGGATACCCATGCAATTGTAAATAAAGGATAGAATTCTCTTCAACTTATATCCATTATCATCTAGAGTGTTGATCTAGGTATCTTGAGAATCTATTATATCTACTTCACATGATAAATGTAGATATTCCAAAATGCACCTTTACATGAGTGAAGAAGATAATTACATCTTGTTTTCATGTTTCATCATGGTATAAAAACTACCATATTATTTAGTCTTGTTTACTCTAAAATGTATATCAAATTTACAACTTCAAGCTTCCCACATGAGCTTATTCTTGGCTCTCCTTTATTAACAACAAAATTATGAAATTTATACTTTAATCCCCCTTCAAGCCTACAATCATCTCAAATATGCGAGACTTGCATATATATACAAGTTTTGTAAGGTTTTAAGAATTTGCCAAAATTTGAGCTAGATGTAGGTAATCCCTTATATTCTTCAAGTACATAAGAGTTTAACTTTAGAGCTATGGTCAAATAAAAACAAAGAGGTATTAAAGGAAATTGACCATGTGGTTTTGTATATATTTATCATACAACTTGATTACCGAATCAAAGTGTTGCAGGATACTTCAATGCCTATACTTCAAAGTGTTGCAGGATACTTCAATGCCTATACTTCAAAATGTTGCAGGATACTTCAATGCCTATACTTCAAAATGTTGCAGGATACTTCAATGCCTAAACAAATGTATATATTTAGCATATTTAGCATACTTCAATGCCTAAACTATGATGTACAATTCCTTATCTTATTTGGGGTATATTATGATTGCACCAACACAAGTTTCAAGTGTTATGTTATCCAACTCCTTCTTTGTATCAAAGGTTCTTCCATTATGTATCATGCAAAATTTGCTTTGATTTCAAATGAAATTAGAAGTTTCATTAGATTTAACATTGATGCATTACAATTCTTTCATGTCAAAGCTTCAGTTACTTGGTTTTCAATTGAAATGAATTGAAATATTATACTTGCCTTTTCTAATGTGCATTGAAGAGACATTTCATTCCTAAATAATTTGCTAACCCCATGAATTACCTTGGTTCGATTAAATTATCTTGGATCAACCAATTTACACCGAATTTTATATTTCTTAGGTCAATACAAAATTGACATCCTCTAAATACAAAATCCATACAAAACAATAATTGTTTTCCAAGCTCATATTTCTTCATGTTGGCTTGCAATTAATTCTGGGTTAATATGGCATTACCATATTACAATGTAATATGGTAATCCCATATTACATTGTAATATGGCATTACCATATTACAATGTAATATGGTAATGTCATATTACAATGTAATGTGGTAATGCCATATTACAATGTAATATGGTAATGCAATAATATGCTATACCATATTACAATGTAATATAGTAATACCATATCTCGTGTAATTTTTTTTTTAAAACTTAATGCCATAGTCGCAATATCGACAATAGTTCATCAAAAAAAAATTGCATTTTGACCACCATGGCAATAGCGACAAACTTTCATCGCAAGTTTCCACAGGTTTTCGTTGCACATATAACATCTTCGTCGTAACTTTGGTATTGATGAATCAATGTCATTGCTATTTCCATGCGTATTCATCACAATTTGCCACAGTTTGTCGTCGGACATACAACATCTACATCGTAAGTTTTTTACTTGTCATAAATTTTCGTCGCAATTACGACGAAATTTCATCATAATTGCCATGGTTGTTCATTTTACTTGCGACGTGGTTTCATCATAATTGTGATGATGCAAAGGGTTAACCAAACTTGAAGGTGGTGACATGTGGAGAGATAACTTCATCGATGTTTCCACGCACACTTGGATCGTCGATAGAGCGACGAAATTATTCCGACGAAAAAAAACTCATCTTTTTTGGAAATTGCGACGGAGAAGTGTGGAAATATCAACGAAAAACCATTGCAAATTTTGTCATATGTACTAGTGGGACCATCTAGTCAAACTATCGATCATCCCATCGAAGAAGTCATCGACCCTGCTGTTACATCATCACAATTCCACCTCAATGTTGGAGTCATAAATACCCCTCATACACAAGGAACTTCAACCATTACTCCCACCATAACAAATTTTCACATTGCAACTCCTCATGTTCCACAATTCCTGTTGAAACGCCTTTACAACAGAGAATGCAGACCCTTGCTAGACATACACAACCAACTGCAGGACATATCTTAACTGGGGGGGGAAACCACCATCAAGTGGACCTATCCCTCCTGGGGGACAACCATCCTTTAATGGGATTACCCCTCTTGTGGGGCAACAACCTTTGCATGTTCTTTTTAGAGGAAAACCTCCCTTTACTAGTCAAACCCCAGTTGTAAATCAACCTATGGTAGGGGGGAAACCTTCTTTTGCTAGAAACCCTTCACAATCCTGGGGAGTACCTTCAAGAGGTATGTTTAATCAACCCTACCCTGGGGGGAAAACATACCATAAACCATAAGGAGGAGTATCAAATATTGTTCCTTCCGGACTGTCTTTTGTACAACCTTATCTAGGTGTCCCAAATACCACCTGGGGTCCTCAAGGAAATCAACATTATCCTCCCCAAGGGTCTAATGTTTATCCTCCCAAAGGGGCTAATGTTTACCCTCGTCGGGGAAAAACTATTTACCCCCATGAAGGAAAACAACCTTATCCTCCCCAAGGGGCTAATGTTTACTCTGCTCAGGGAAAAACTATTTACCCCCCTCAAGGGAAAACTGTTTATCCCCCACAACTGAATCAACCGAATTATACTCCTCATAATCTGTCAAGTTTCACCCCACTCATGAATTTTCCTCAACAACCATTGAATCTTACCAATACTGGTAAAAAAACCATATATGGGAGGGCCCACTGGATACAATTATCCACCTCAACTAGTTTATGGCCCCACTGGTGTCCCCATCCCACACCAGTAACACCCTCAGGTTAACTGACTATTACCCTTACTTGCCACTCTAGATCTCCCAGACTTGTGTCGATTGACAAATGATCCCATATTGCATTTTCCTTTTTGGCCAGTAATTCCTGCTAAATTACCTTCTGACATCCTTAAGTTTGATGGTAAACCTAGAGAAGACCCAAACAACCATGTGATGACATTCCATTTATGGTTTTCATCAAACTCATTGATGAACTATTCTATACGTTTACGTCTCTTCCAACACACACTTAGGAGCTCTGCATCCAAATGGTACAATGAACTTCCACATGGTTATTTTCAATATTTTAACTCCCTCGCTATGCATTTTCTCACGCATTTTCAATTACCCATCTGTTACAAGACGGGTACTAAAATTTTAACCTCCCTTCATCAAATGAACTCTGTGCATTTCTCTTATCACATTCATGAGTGGAGATGACAACGAAGATTGATTAAAGGGACCATTCCTGACCAACTATTGACATAATTGTTTACTAAATCTCTTTTACCCCCGATTTCTCATGACGACGCCATGGGTGGTGTAGTCACTGAGGAAGAAGGCATTTCCTAAGCTCAGTACTTATATTTGGTTTACTCCCAATCTAGTACTTTGTATGAGTTGGTTCCAAATGCTACCCATACTCCTACCGACCCATCCAAACCTTCTTCCATGACACATGTGGATGGATTTATCGGTACCGTCAAAACCCAATCCACATCAAAGTCGACCAGAATAGTAAATCTTTCTATTTCCGCACCCGTTACCAGTTCGAATTCACTCTCCTCTACCTCCCTCCCAAATCAAATATCTGAGGTGAATACAGTTCAATATTCCTCTTCACAACAATCCAGGAGTAAGAAGAAAACAAAAAATAAGCCCAATAATAATAATAATAATAATGAACATCCCAAAACAAAAAGTCCACCACCTTCTACTTAAAATAAACCATAGCAAAAACAAAAATCCCCATGTCTTATTTGTGGTGAATATCATTTCACCTGATACTGTCCACATCGCGACGAAGTTGCAAAAATTTTCATAGGGAATTCCCAACCTGTCGTGTTAACAAAACCTTTTCCTTAGCAACAATTCATGGTTTCTCAAGCACTTTCCCCTTCCACGGGGGGCAGTTCCAATCACCCTCCTAGTGACGAGTGCTAATATTTATATGTTCAATATGATTGATTTAACCACTCACACTACCACATATGACACACTGGCTAAACTTGATAAAGAAAAGGTCACTAACGGTACTCCATCGGATCCATCTCCCACCTCCGTTAGTCCTCCATCTGTTACTCCTCCATATAGATCACTTCAGATAGAGAAACCTACTTTAGACTCTATTTTACGCCCTCTCAAGAGCACTATCCGTAAATACTCTTTTAATCCTAGTTCACGTGTTGCCCAAAACTACAACATTGTTGAATATTTGGCTCAAGCACCTTATGCTATGTCCTCTCTTGAAGTTCTACGACATTTCCCAAGTAAACATACAACTCTCTTGGACACGATTGGCACCATTTATCTCTATTCATAAAATAATATCACGTTTAACTTGGACAACTTCAAATCATGACTTTCTCACCATATTTCTTTTCAAATTGATGTCGTTGTTCATAACCAACACATTCACCACACCATCATGGATGAGGGAGCTTGAACTTGTGTCATGTCATTAGCTTGTTGTAAAGGATTAAAATCACATGCACTTACCAATCCCCTACAATGTTACGAGCATTCGATAGTCGAGGTTTTCATCCTCATGGACTTTTGCAGTCCTTAGCTATTCAGTTGGGAGGTAAGACCGTCTTTTTTGATGTAGAGGTATTTGATGCTCCTGTTGATTACAACTTGTTATTAGGAAGAATTTGGTTTTATGCCATGAATTCCATCACTTCATCGGTGTTTCGATGTGTACAATTCCCTCATCAAGGAAAAATTGTCACTATCGACCAGTTAGATTACTGTACACTGGACGATCGCACTCCCGCCACCAACAATATTTATTTCTTGGGAGATAGTAGAATCACTTATGAAAGTGTTGGTGTAGGTATTTTAAAATATTATTCACTTATGGGTACTTTCCCTACACCACTTCCTCCCACCACACAACATATTGCCACAATCAATATGATTTCGACTATGGCCTATCAAACTTTAGAATCATCTGATCCTTGTCTTGTGCCTAGTCTGTTAGAATTCGATTCATTGGGTGATGCTATGCCACTTAGTCCAGCTGAGCCTTCATACAATTCTATCCAATATGCCTCTCCCTCCTTGGATGAACAACATCTATTGGCACCCTACACTTATTCGATGCCATCTTTGTTGAATTCCTTATCCTCTGATTTTGAATACATTTCCTACATTTTTCCATCAGACGAATCCATTATGGAAATGCTTAGTATCAATGAGGTACCTTGGGATGAAAACCATCATCGATCATCTTTTCTTCCTCCTCTAGAAGAAATTTAGGAAGACATACACTCTATATCCCCCTTCGATGTTGTTATTTCTCCCCAATTTCCTAGACTTACCCAGGATACTATTTCTAAGGGGAATTTAGGCAACCTCTCTTCTATGATCACTATCGATATATTGATCAAAGAGGGTATCATGGAAAATGTTCATCTCGGTGCTAATTGTTTGCCTGAGGAAGTGGCTTCTTACACCACTTTATTTAAATAATTATGTGATATCTTCACTTGGAGCTATGAGGAAATTCCTGGGATCAACCCCTCAATTGTTGTGCATGAAATAAAAACTTACCCAAGCATTAAACTTGTGTGACAAAAACTTCACCTGGTTCATCCTAAGAAAACCGTGGCCATAAAGGAAGAAGTTGAAAAACTGTTAAAATATGGCTTTATCTATCCTATCCCCTTGACGGAATGGGTTTCTAACATTGTTCTAGCTTCTAAAAAACAAGGATCCATTCGTTTCTACGTTGATTATAGAGATCTTAACAAGGCTTGTCCCAAAGACTATTACCCTACACTCTTCATTGACCAAATCATTGATAATTTTGCTAGCATCGTTATTTTATCTTTCATGGATGGATTTTCAGGATATAACTAGAATGACATTCTACCCGCTGATCAACATAAGACAAACTTCATCTTCCCATAAGAAACATTCGCCTATCGGAAACTACCTTTTGGTCTAAAAAATGTTGGTTCTACTTTCCAGCGGTCCATGTCGTATGCTTTCCATGATATCAAACATATTGAGAAACGTTACCTTGATGATTTACCTACCCATTCATCCATTCAATCAGAGCATATTGGTCATCTACTGGCCATTTTTTTTTATGCTAGTTCTACTGTATCTGTTTGAACCCACACAAATGCATATTCGTTGTTGAATCAGGTTGAATCCTCGATTTTGTTTTCTCCAAAGATGGGATTAGGGTGGATCCCTTAAAGATTAAATATATTATTTCTTTACCTCCTCCCAACAATATGACCCAACTACAAAGTTTGCAAGGGAAAGTGAATTTTATTCACCATTTTATATGTAATTACACTAAGATTACTAAACGATTTGTGCAATTGTTGCAAGAAGACACTCCTTTCATTTGGGATGACATTGCTCAACGATATTTCGATTATATTAAGCATTCATTGAACCATACACCTCTTTTGCATCCTCCAAATAACGCACAATACTATATACTTTATTTGGAAGCCTCTACTTCCACCATCCCTATGTTGTTAGACTAAGAGGACCCCAACGGTGAGGAACATGTGGTATACTATCTTAGCAAGAGTCTATCCGGTCTCCAGCTCCAATATTCACGTGTTGAAAAGTTGTCTTTGGCATCCGTCATTGTCATCCAAATATTTTTCCATTACATCATGTTACACACTACCATGGTCCTTGCGGAATTGAACCCCATGTATCATATTCTGACACGTCAAGTACTTGGGGAAAAATACTCCAAATGGATTGTCATTCTTTAGGAATTCGATCTCAAGTTTTCCAAATCTAAATCTAAAAAGTCCTTTGTTTTTTAGAAACTTATATGCGATCTTCCCCATGCTGATGAAGACACTGAGCCCAGTGATTCTCTCCTCGATGAAAATATGTTCCTCATTAGCACATCCAACCCTTGGTATGGAGATATTCTTCTTTATCTTCAAACCTAACGCTTTCAGCTTGATATCTCCCGTGAATAATGTCGTCGTATTCGTCACCATTCTAAATGCTACCTTATCATCGGTGACACTTTGTATCGTCATGGTATTGATACTATATTACGATGTTTTTAAAATCATGATGAGGTTCAACGTGTTCTAAATGACCATCACCTTGGAGCATGTGGCAGTCACGTTTTGGGGATGGGTACAACTTAGAAAATATTACTTGCTGGTTACTTTTGGCCCTCCATCTTCAAATATTGTATTGAGGCTGCCAAAATATGCCCACCCTGCCAAGTTTTTCATAAAAAGGAATGCACCCACCTTGCTCCACTGCATCCTATTGTCACCATCGACCTCTTTTCCAAATGGGGCATTAATTTTATGCAATGTAAGCCTACCTCAGTCAGGGGGCATGGTTATATCATCATTTTCATTGATTACTTCACAAAATGGTTTGAGGCTATGCCTACTTTTATTAATGATGGTCGTACTGCAACTCTCTTTATCTTCAACCACATCATCAGTCACTTTGGTGTTCCATAATCCATTGTCACTGATCACAGTTCACATTTTCAAAACCAGATGATGAGTGAGTTACATGTCAGGTTGGGTTTTCTCTATGATAACACATCCCCCTACTATCCTCAAGCAAACATACAAGTTGAATCTATCAACAAATTCCTTAAAACCATTATCCAACGCGTGATGGGGGAAAACAAAACTTCTTGGCATTTACAATTCTTCTCCTCCCTATGATCTTACCGAAACTCAATGAAAACTGCAACTGGATTCACCCCTTTCTAGTTGGTATATGGAATCGAATAAGTATTACCAATCGAGTGTGAAATTCCTTTGTTGAAACTCAAAGTAGAAATCCTGCCTCACACCTCTCTTGAAGAAGAGCGTTTCCTATATCTGACTAGATTGGATGAAACACATCACGATGATGCTCTCGTTAATGAGATGTATAAAAAATGAATGAAGAGTCAATATGACAAATCCATCCACCCTTGTACTTTTACAAAAGGAGACCTAGTACTCATTTATGATGAGGCTCACAATAAGCTAGGGACAGGAAAGTTAGAACCTCTGTGGCATGGACCCTACATCGTAAAACATGTATTACATAGAGGTTCCTACGAGCTAATTGACTATGAAAAAATCTCTCTTGGTGAACCCCAGAATGTGATTTAACTTAAGAAGTACTATGCATAGAACATATAGCATGTGTGCTTTGTACACTATTGTACTATAGTTTTTTTTTTGTGTGTCTTTTTCTCTTGCATGTACAAGTTTTGTTTTAGTTGCTTATACTTTTTCTTGTGATTGTATGCACATATTACATCTCCCTTTCCTATTTTTATCGGGTTTGTGGATGGCGCTAGTCGACACACCCAGAACATTGCTTCTGCAGATTGGGTCATTTACCACTCTGATGAGTTGGTGAGTTCAGGAGGCGTTTGCCTAGGATAGACAACCAATAACATGGAAAAATATCATGCTGAATTTGGACTTTTAACTGAGGCCTCCTCCCTAGGTTTATCTAATATAATCATTAACTTAGATTCTCAACTCGTGGTTTGTCAGCTTAGTCGAGTCTACGTCGTTCGCAACCCTACTCTATTGTGTCTCCACCAACGAGTTCATTGCCTTGAAAGAATGTTTGAATTTATAGAATACGGACACATACCAAGAGAACTCAACAAAACTTCAGATTTGCTAGCAAATTATGTTTTAGATCGGTATCTTATGCATAGATAAAATTTTATAAATAAAATGAATTGCATGTACATTAAAAACATCATACAAGGTAATTTGTAACATCAATGGCACCATAAAACTCATATATATATATATATATATATATATTGCGTGATAGAACATAGAAGGGAAAAATACGGTCGCTCATGCCCATGATATCATCATGAAAAAACTACAGAACACGTCTAGAGGATCCTAGTCCTCCTCCACCACGTTGTTCTTTGATATGCACACCACTGCACGAGCCACTCGTCAAAGCAAGTGGTTCAGACTCTTAGGAACCCCCACTTCATGCCTCTACAAATGTAGGGGTACATATCACCTCCTGAGAGGTGGGAAACCCATTGTAAGACCTCGAAGGTTTCTCTTGACCTCCCGGAGACCTCCCATTGCTACCTCGTGCTCTACAGCTATCTGCATGTCTCCACGACACCCTAGTGTCGGTATCTCCACCGTACATGATGCACCTCTATATGCATGATGAAACAATCCATCTGATAAAAACCCCTCTTTGTACACATAAAAATAATATAAATTTAAAAAAAAAACAAAAAAACATGACAAGGTTTTGGTTTCGTACCTAACACATCCAAGTCTATACCCTCTGGAAGTACTAAGTCCAAGATACCCCAGAAACTACTCCGACATATGGGAAATCCTAGATGACGATCCACTACCTTAAAAAGAAAATATAAACTATGGAAAATGATTAGAATGGGTTAATGACCAACCTGATCTAGATAGATGTGAAAATGGTCAATCGTAGCTCCGGTGCCAAAAGGT
The DNA here is from genome assembly GCA_009831015.1 of Picea engelmannii. Lineage (NCBI taxonomy): Eukaryota > Viridiplantae > Streptophyta > Pinopsida > Pinales > Pinaceae > Picea > Picea engelmannii. The sequence continues at coordinate 36,187 of ML795759.1, forward strand.
TAAAAATCATCGTTTGAAGTCGAAAATACCAATGCTAGGAGAGATTGGTAAAAATGAAATGGTAAATAAGATGATTGTTTTCCGTATTTCACTATTATAGGGTTGATTTTTGCTAATCTATAGATTATTTTGGGTTTTAATTTTTTTTCCGAAGATATTACTAATATCTTGGATGCAGATTTGCCTTCACTTGTAGGTTTCAAAGTAGTATTTTCGGTTTAACCTTGTCGCACTGACAAGCACAATATTAGTTCTGTATCATGCTCAAAAAAACATGAGAATGTGACCAAGTAGACTTTTATCTCTTTTTCAGACTCGTAAGGATATATGAAAAAGGAACTCCCTGGAGTCTCGTTTAAGCTCTTTTCAGACCCTCTAAACATCAAAATATTGTTGAGTGATCTTTCTTCATTTCACACTTGTTTAAAAGTTTTTGAAAGGGCATCTCCCAAGTAGCATTCTATCTCTTTTTTAGACTTCAGAGACTAGTATTACGAAAAAGGACAACCCTTGAGTCATATTTAAGTTATTTTCATACTCTCTAAACATGGAAAACCATTGAGTTTTCCTTGTCTGGACTCGTTAAAATTACACATTGAAGGGCCCATATGGGACCAAACCTTTGCTTCTTCCAGATCGTTAAACAAAGGAAGGGTAAATTACCAAAGGTGAGTTATATCTAGCATGTGTTATCCTCCTCGAGATCGTTAAATTAAAAAGAGGTACTCGTCTATCTGGGTGGGGGGAAAAATTGAAGGAAGTGGGTCAAGTTTTGAGGATCCTTTATGGCATCTTTTGTCGCCCTTGAACATGGCACCTATTTTCATCTCATCTTACATTTGGGTAATCTACTTTTCTCTGAGTCATACAAATTCCATGTGTCGCCCTACTTTTTCGTCTAGTTGAAGAGTGTTCTTATTTTCATCAAATTATATTTTAGTACTTGTCGAGTCAATGCTGGAAAGTCAATTGTTGTTCCTCATCATGTTCAAGGGAAGTTTCACTTCAAACCATCCATCTACAGTATTACCAGTTTCCATTTCTTGTCTCAGTCCATACTCATTTGATTCACCATCTTACATCACTTTCCTATATCAGTTTCATGTCACTGGTGGGAGATAAATCAAGGCCCTCCTTCGACGAGTCTTTTCCTATCAACTTCAACACAACATCCAAGAATTAGAAATAGAAACCAATTAGTACCTTCAAACCTGCATGCCTCAATGGAAGGCCTCCTTGCTTCCAACAATGGGTTTACATCATTGACCTCTGATTGGATGATTCCACGAATGTTCGACCTTAACTCATTTATTCACATTGACCGGAATGTAATAGGGTACCTTGGGAGTCATTGACATAATTGGTGATTTCCCTCACACTTTTTAATGGTTTACCTCAATGACTGGTAATCAAGTGGTTTCTACCATGTTTGACATCAAAACATCTATTCACATGGCTAGATTTGTACCACATCAGGATTGGGACGAAGACCCTGGGTTGAAGATTCACTCTGTTAAACCGCTTTGCCTAGGTTATGAAGGATATTATTTGATCATTTTGATGTATTGAATATCACATAGATCCACATTGTATTGGTTTGTGGCTATGTTTTATCATATCATACCTCCACTGTGTATTTTTTGTGGCTACGATCAGTTCATGTCATGGAGGTATGGATCCACATTGTATCTTTGGTGGCGATATCCTTAGTCAATATTTTTCGTGGATCCGTAGTGTATTGGTCAGCGGCCATGCTTTGAGTTATCTTGTATTCCGAGCATATGTATGCTTGCCTCAGAAATGGAATATTTTTTAATATCATTTGATGGTTGTTTTCAACTTCTTCCAGGTTCTCCTACTCCACACCCTTGCATTAAATAGTTGTAAAGTTTTTTGGCCATCATTCTCTCTTCTAACCTCACACTTTAGGGGGAATTCTGTTACACATGAAATTTGCACACCTAAGTACCTCTCCCTAAGTGTCATAAGTGTCATATAAGTGTCTCATACACCCTGAAACCATGGAATAACCTATGTCACAATCCCTAGTCAATGTGGAGGAGGGATATATTACATGAAGGAAAAAATACCAAGTGCACATGAATTATTATTAATATTCATGAAAAAGAAATTAATTAAGTGTGAGAATCAAGTGCACGTGAATTATTATTAATATTCATGAAAAAAAATCAATTAAGTGTGATAATCAAGTGCACATGAATTATTATTAATATTCATGAAAAAGAAATTAATTATGTGTGAGAATCAAGTGCACATGAATTATTATTAATATTCATGAAAAAGAAATTAATTAAGTGTGAGAATCCACCTCACATATGGTTTCCTATTTTTTAGGGAAGGTGGAGGATATCAAGGATCCTTGAGAGATATTTCCTCCCTAAAATACTTAAGAGATATTTTCTCCCTAAATATCTTACAGATCCATTTTTAGTGGATCTCATGAGTGATCGTCTCCATGGTGGTTAAGCCTCCAAATCCTATATAACGAGGGCTTTCCATGGAGATGGAAGAAGCAAATTTGAGGTATCAAACCTATGGTCTTAGGAGAAATCTTTAGGATATCAAACCTATGATTTTGAGATCTTTATGCAAGGGTTGGACGAGCATGACTTGGAGAGGCTACTGCGACTTCATCTATGGTTTGTTGGTATCTCTTTTGAGTTCTCATTAATATATGCTTGGCCTATTCCCTTCTAATCTGTGTACATTCACATATGTTGTCTATTATAGATGGATTTTATTAGACTAATATTATAGAGTAGAGTATGATTTATTGTCTTCTTGCTTTCCATTGCATTGCAGGTGTCAAACGATGCCAATGAGATCGGGGATCAAGCTCAAAATTGGAGCAGTGAGGACAAACACCAGAATAAGGTGCATCACACTTTCTTCCTTCTCCTTCTCTTTCTGATTAGGTAATTACATTCAAAGGGATATTAGTGTCCAATTCTCACATCCTTCTATCTTAGTATCGGGGTATAGAATCCAAGAGGAGATTCACTTGTCCGCAGGGGGATTTTCCTACAACAAACACCCACAAATCTATCGGGCAACCTGTGTTGAGGTTATCTCGTCTATTAGAATACTTTGTAAGGGTTTTGATATTTTATTTCATGATACAAGAGATTTGTTGGAAGAAATGATGGTTTGTTGTGATCTTGCTAACAATTGATTGTGACCAGACATGTAGGGATGCATTACAAGATTTATTACCAATTTTTTGAAAAACACCCATACATTTTCTAACAATATGATGACTTGTTTCTAAAATTTTGACATTTTAATGCCTAAAATTCTCCTACGAACAATCAAACTTCTAGATTTTAATGAAGCCAAAAATAATTGACATTTACCGGCATCGAATTTTGGTTCAAAATATTTTTAAATGATTTTATAAGAATGATAATGAATAGTCAGGTAAGGTAACTTACCTTCAAGTGATGCTACACCACTTTAATCCACTTGAATGTGTTTAGCAGTTATTTTCCACACACTTCTCAATCTAGGTAGGGACGATGAACCAATATTCGGGCAAACTTGACCTCCCTACTGTGGAATTAACAAAATTGCAGTTCTTTCCCCTTCAACCACTGGTGGATCAATTTTGGGAGGAGAGTGAACATTTTCATGAGTATTTTCTTAAACGTCTGACTGCCCAACAAGAGGTTGCACCACATGAACTTCTTCAACAAAATGTTGTGCATCGATTGTCTCTAATTTCATCCATTGTATAATTATCTTCAAGAAAATCCTCCATCATCCGGTCATCCACAACAACGTTTCTTGATGAGATACTTATTGGAGATACAATAAAATCATGAACTGGATTTGTCTCTACTTCTGTGATTTTCTTATGGTATGTATTGAAATCCTTCACTTTGTTGGATTGGTTTCTATTGAACTATCGCACCTTTATCCCAAAGCAAGGGCCATGGTTATATTGATAAAAAGGGTTAGGTAACTATGTTCATATGTGCTCATGTAGATTTTGCTTCTTCTTTTAGAATAAGGAGGACAACAACTTTTTCTTTATCTTTTGTTTTTTTCTCTAGTTCATACTTCATGGGATCTTGAGTACGTTCTTAATGGACTAGTCCTTAGACTTGAAACCTGAAGAGGAGATCACAATAGAGCCTATATGGGTTAGGTTTCCTTGTCTTCAACTAATATTCTAGGATAAAATCACCTTGGAATATATTGGGGATACAAATTGGGTAGATTCAATGACTAGGATGAACTTAGAAAAACATGTTTACTCATGCCAAATTTTTTATATAAAAAGTATGGATAGATCCACCTCAAAGAATTAAATAATGAGTACCTCCCCTTCAAATGGAATGTTTTGCATGCTCATGTGCATTTCTCTAAAATCTGTCAAACACAAGAGGGTATGCCTCTCCCCAAGTAGTCCGTGACCTATTTGAGTGACAACGAACATACCCATTTACGCCAATAGATAAAAATCACATAAAATAATAAAATACGACAATTGAAAAAACAAAGACAACCATGAAAAATTGCTTAAAGGCCCTAGTTAATTTATAACCCCTTAAAGAGGGAAAGGAGGGGGATGATGCCCTAGTTAATTTATAATCCCTTGAATAGGGAAATGAGATGAAAATAATAAAGTAGGATCACTAGAAATGCATTAATAAGGCACCCATATGCTTTTAAAGAGAATTAACAAGATCAAGTGGACCCAAAAATTGTAATAGAAAAGGAAAAAAAAAAGCGTCCAAGCCACGCAAAAGAGGAACGGTCAATTATATTCAAAAAAATATCTATTAAGAGGAAGAAAAACTCTAAAAATAAAAGAACAATTAACCAAATTCAGAGGCGACATAGTAAGTGGAGTAAGAACTCTAAGAATCTCCGACTCTACTCTCTCAAGTGGTAGGATCCTCAACCATGTAAATGCTCCCTCTACTTTTGGTACTTTATAATATATAACATTGAGGAAGAAAGGTTCTCCATCCTACATAGTATTTACATTCATAGGGAGAATAAAATCCAACCAAAAATGTAAATATTACTACAAAAAAATTTCACTGAAAAAGTGAGATATAAAGCTACATTTAGATCCGCTTTAGCTTCACCCAATTTGTTTTGTCCATATGCAATTTCTTATTGGGAATTTTGATTTATAGAAATCATCATGATGAGCCCATTTTCTTCTTAGTAAGTATATCATTGAAGCATTTTTAAAATTTTGTAAACTCCCATTTACGAAAATGGGAAACATTTTTATCAATATACCAACGAATCATTGTTGTGAAAAAGAAAGTTATAATTGTTTAGAAAAGTGAAAAAAATAATTATTCCCATGGAGTAATTAAACCTCTTCTACTTCTAAGTGCACCTTTAATTAATATTAGAACGATTGAACATGAACAATGGATTTTCTTTAATATTCCCATTAAGATCTTAGGCATATTTGGACCAAGTTTTGATAAAGCAAGAAGCTAAGCAAGAAACAAGAAACATAGTAAGCAAAATGGGAACAAGAATGTATGGAGTGCACAATTGTATTAAATGATTAACTAAACCTTATAGGAGAGAAAACATAACAACTGAATCAAGAAACGAAAGAAGAAATCCTAACGACTAGTACAAATGGCAGTGTATTGTCACACACTCTTGAGATTACAATTATAACTAACACTCCCTCTTAAACTCAACAATTACAGACAAAAACACTGATAATTCCCAAGTGTTGTCTCTGAAAATAAAAAATGGTTTTTCCTAATGGTTTTGTAAATATGTTTGCGAGATGATCTCGTGAGGCACATAATTCAAGAGCGATTTGACCATTATTGACTAGATCGTGTATGAAGCGATAGAGAGTGTAAATGCTATTTCTTTTCTTATGAAAAACATGGTGTTTAGAAGAAATTGTTGATGTATTGTCACAGAATATAGGAGTTGGCTCATTTTCTGTATATGACATGTCATTCAATAGTCTTTGTAGCCACACAACTTGAAAGGAAGCTGAGGTAGTAGCGACATACTTTGCCTCTGCAGATAATATTGAGACGATGGGATTCTTCTTTGATTCCAAAAAAATAAGATTTGTGCCCAAGTGAAAAGCATACTCTTGGCCCTTAACCAAGTTTTGGGGATCCTTGGTCATGTTTGACCTACTTTTGGGACTTCGACGGGCTGTCGAAGGCGAAGCAGAAATTGTAGGATCTTGGCCCCTTTATAGGGATTTTTGGGTTTTGGGCTTATGTAACGGGTATGGGGATGTTGACCCATGGGTTTACCCATGTTTAGGCCATTTTTGTAATGTATAAATAAGTAGCTAGGTGATGTAAGAAGTAGTTACTAGTCATTGATCGACTTAGTGCATGGCTAGTTGGATTTGGGAACAAATGTGTTAAGGTTTGCAGAGATAAGTGAGAGTGTTGTGTAAGAGGTTTTGTGCACGAACTGTGTAACGCCTTTTGTTGTGACCTAACTCATGGAAGGAGGATCTGGCGAGGTGCGCGTAGATATATTGTCCTATTCGGAGTTCGTTTCATGGCTTGGTGCATGTAAGAAGATTGGAAGAGCCTAATAAAGAAGAGAAGAGTTGGTGGGAATACCCCCACACTGGGGTGAACCATGTATATCATGCGTTGTTATGCTTTGTGTGATGTATTGATGTGTTATGTGTTTACTTTCTTAGTGCTTTGATGTAAGATAAATGATAAATAGATCTGCGATGCTTTGTGCTTAATAATATGAATAAATACTAGATCTAACTTATGTGAATGTGCTTAGTGATTGAATATACTAGATCTGGGTGAATAATGCAATCCTCTGTGATTAGGATTTTTAATACGAAGTAGATACTAGTTAAATACTGATGAACTGTAACTGCTAAGTTCTTTGATAGAATATTGTATTCACAGATCTGTGTCCCAGCTAAGGTTGCAGACAATGGATTCCTGCAACCACCCCTACTTCTACCTTGGGTGAGACTTCATCTACTTCGCAGGTGTTGCCTAAAGGGCTGATAGTTAGGGTTTTGTTGGTACGCTCTTGAGCATTGAACATTGGGTCTGCCCCAATGCCAACAAATGGTTCTGTTGTTGGGACTTGAGACTGTGATTGTTGGTAACTGAAGAAAAGAGAAAGCTCCATGTGTAGATATGTTACCCTAGTGCATAGTAATACTCTACTTGACCTGTAAAGCTATGTTCTAAGAAGAAAAGTCATATATGAAGAAAAGAGGTAAGATCTTTAAGCTTTATGCTTTGATAAAGGTAAGAACGGTGAAATTTTTTGATTGAAAAGGAAATATTAGTGGAATTTTTTATTTCGAAAGTATGAATCTAGTTATATTTTGTCCTAGCTTGAAAAGTAGGGCACAACTAGAAGAAAGAAGGTTTGATATGAGCAGATCCGATATAAATAATGAAAGATATGTTATTCCCATGCATAGAAAGAATGTTTAGACTAACAAATGGATGCAGGAAACTAGAAAGAATTTTTTACAGGTTAGCTACTATGACCCTAGTACGCAGTACATGAAAGGTTGGGGATCGTTCAAAAGAAAGAGAGGATTAAACCTTTGTTATAGTTGGAGAAGATCGGGACATCTTGCTAAGGAATGCCTTGATAGAAGACCTAGTTGTCTTTGTTGTAAAGCTATGGACCATGAAGTTTTGGATTTGCCTATAATGATTGCTAAGGTTGAAATAATTAATATGAGACAAGAAATCCCTGAGGAAGATCAAGAAACTGAGACCATGGCAGAACCCCATAAAGAATTAGAGAATCTATTGCTACAAATGAAAGAAACCATGAAGGATCACTGAAATATCAACTTATCAGAGATCTTCAAAGAAAAAGAATGCATAGAAACAAGAATAGGAGACTTCGACATAGACTATGTTCTATATGAAGAAACACAAGTGAATATCATGATAGAAAGAACTTGGGAAATTTTGGTAAAGCTTGCTACGAAGGAATAGGACTATTTAGAGGAAATTTGATAACCCTATGTGGAAGACTCACCCAGATATCTATGAGTGCTCATGGAACCTTGACACGGGAAGAATTTGAGGTAGTTAAATTTATTGAGAACAACACCCCATTTTCTATGTTACTAGGAAAAACTTGGATTGAGAAATATCAGGCCATAAGAAAAGAAGAGGAATTCTTAGATCAAAAGAAGCAAGAATTAAATGATTTCATGACTAGGAGGATAGCGCACTTGATTGAAGAACAAGAGAACATATCAAAGGTGTTTAGAACCAGAAATTTGGATGTCGAAGTTGAAAGAGAACAAGAGGACTCACTGAAGAGTAGAGAACCTACCCTAGACAAAGAAGAAGTATTTTCCTTGAACCCTACAAAAGACCATTAACAACACAAAGCTACTATGACAAAAGTAGATAAGAATCAGAATCGAAAGAGGAATACCAAGACCAAGATCACAGGGAAGAAGGCTAGAAAGATAAGTAAGAAGAGAGAAAAGATGGCAAAGTTGTAGAATGTTCTACAGAGGACTTCACAGAATGAAGGTTTTCAAAACTGGAACTTCACCCGGATATCAAAACAGTGTAACATGGCACTTTGCCATGGCTAAGTGATATATCCGTTGAAAGCATTATCACCATTAGCTCGATGCCTCGAATGGTTAGAACAACAGTTATGGCCAGAAAACTCGCCATCAGACCGTTGGGACTACGCCCCAACGGAAAAAACCACATTGATGAAGGCCTCTCATCCGTTAGAGAGATTCGTTACATTGTTGTCTATTTATTCTGTCGACCGTTGCACCAAGACACTTTTGCGAATTGTATCTGAGCCAATAAGAGAACTCATTACCAATAAGAGAAAAGAACCAAGCATCGAGATGACTTGGCGAACGCGAATTTAATCCCGACTATCATGCCCGACTACATCCTGCCTTTGGATGGTGCAGTGAGTCATGACAGTGTCCCAAGAGACTTTGATTACACCATGGTTACTGCATACCTCCCGAAGGGGATACGTGCAATTAGAACACAGCAGGATAATATTGCAACATTAAAATTTAGTGACTTCAACCTAGGGGACCGCAAGAACTACAACATGCTCGCTCCTTACAAGTATTTGACCAGGACGAAGGGGAAGAACTCAAAAATAATCCCCTAGCCATGGAATATGAGCCTCATGCAATCCACCCTCTTGAATGTGATGAAGATTCCACACTTTGGAAGGCACCAGGAGGTTAACGCATGTGTTAAGCTCCTGCTATCGTGTTACCATAGAGACTATATATGGATAGACCAATGCATCACAGTCGATTCAACATTGATCCATAGGATAACCAGATTGAGCATGCAGGGTCCCAACCCACAGGACTTCTACCCAGGGAAACCTACAGATCGCACATTGGCATAGAGGATCAAAGACACATATGGTGATGTAGAAAAGGTGGCGTGAGGATAGAAGGTAGCTTCCATCCAAAATGGCACAGTGATCTTGGCCTACTAGCTGATTGAAGGAAATCTTGTGAGAAATAAAAGACCTACATAGGTCACAAGATTCGTTGCTGACCTCATTGGGAAATGTGTAGAAGGACTCCAGATGAACTAGGCGAACTACCTAGTCAACCAGCTGGAATTGGATTCCCTTGAAGATTAGGATCAAGGCTATGAGTTCCACTTTAGATGGCTCCTGATTCTCATAGAAGTTACTTCTTGGGAGATTCCAGAAGGTGCGACCTTCTCATACATTGAGTCGTTCGAGCCGCTCACTGCAAAGTTCACCACGCTTTGGTACTCGAGCGATATGGGAAAACAGTGGTAGTCTAACGTAGTATTCCATATGTTCTATCTCTAGTTGAAGAGGGCTATCAAGGTTGTCCCTCACATGACGCTGAACAACCTACACCGGTTCAGACCTCTCATGAATTTCCATGTAGATCAACACTTCATTTATATCATTGCGTGTTCAGACGAGCATAAAGAAGAGCGTCAATCATACTATAAACTCACAGAGGAGGACATTGAGGAGATAACTAAGGACTGGTCCATAGATCTCTTTATCCCTATTGAATCTACAGAAATGTCTGATCCTGAACTTATTGGAAGCTCAGAGGCCACTCACAAAGAACACGACACACCTAGAACCAACAGAAGGAAGAAGATCAAAGAAGTACAAAACCTGAGCAGTGCATCAGATGAAACTAGTTCAGTATCACCTGGATGAGGAGGTGATGAATAAGTAGATAAAGAAGAGACCAATGGAAAATAAGATCAATAGAAGAAAGGTGAAGTAACACTGCCTAGGGATCCTGTTGATTATGTTGATCCCTTGAATAAAAGAGAGGTTTCCCCCATGAAATCTACCTCACGGACGAAGTCAAGAGAGAGAAAAACCATGATGTGAACCATGTTCACAGTCGATGACTTTGACTTCATCATCGCAGCTGTAGCGGATGCCTTGCAAGATGTCTTGTAGAAACATGAAGCCAAGAAAGAGGAGATGTATGACATAATTGAATTTGAACTCAGAGGGGTACAACAGGCCCTTCAATCCAGCCACGTAGTATCCATAGTGCCCCCACCATCAGAAGCACCAGAGTTGGGAGATGAGCCTACTCAACTCCATAGACTAGGTGATGTGACCGAAGCTCACCTTCGTCGTACACATGAAGAAATAGAACAGGCCACAGAGGCCCTAAATCAAGTGTAAAAATTAGTCATAGAGAAACACTGAGTTGTGCAGCAGGAGAAGGTTTATCTCCAAACAAAATTTGAAGAGGAGAAAGCCCAAATCCAGCAAGAGAAAGAGGAGTTGCTTGAAAAGTATCTTAGAGTCAAAGAAACATTTAGAAAATCACTTCACTCTATGACAAGCTTAGAGAAAAAAGCAGAAGAGCCATTAGATCATCAAGTAGCACATCTTGCGGAAGCTATCCATCAGCTTGAACAAAGAATCACAGATCTAGAGCTACGAATAGTGCCCAATTCTCGGCAAGATGTACGATATCAAAGAGAAGAAACTACTCGAAGCGCAGTTGAGAGAATCAAGGCCCTCGCCATAGAATGAAAACAACTAAGTGTTCATAGTGCCCAAAATTATGAGCGACTCACTGAGGATCTTGAATTGAAGGCACTAGAGACACAACTCCAGGAGGCAAAGCAACAAGTAGAAACCGTACAGGTGTAGTTGAAGCCCCTGTCAGTAGTTGAGAGGATGAAGTGATCCCAAGAATAGTGCATTTCTCATTAGCAGGTCCACACCATTAAGATAAAATCCATGGAAGTGACTTAGAGGCTCCAACCAATCCAAGACGAGCCTTGCCAACTATTCGTAGAGATTGAAGGCCGAGGAGCAGAACTGGAACAAGTCGTCACTCCAGCTTAATAATGCTTAGAGGCATAACAACAGGTCGAAGAAGATCGAGCCAAGCTAGAGGCTTTTGAAGAAGAGCTATCCAGATCAGAGTGACTCGGGACGAGTCACAGGTGAGTGTTGGGGGCCTATTGGCCCTTAACCAAGTTTTGAGGATCCTTGGTCATGTTTGACCTACTTTTGGGACTTCGACAGGATGTCGAAGGTGGAGCACAAGTTGAAGCAAAGATCGCGGTATCTCAGCCCCTTTTTAGGGATTTTTGGGTTTTGGGCTTATGTAATGGTTATGGGGATGTCATCCCATGGGATTACCCATGTTTAGGCCCTTTTTGTAATGTATAAATAAGTAGCTAGGCGATGTAAGAAGTAGTTACTAGTCATTGATCGACTTAGTGCATGGCTAGTTGGATTTGTGCACAAACATGTTAAGGTTTGCATAGTTAAGTGCGAGTGTTGTGTAAGAGGTTTTGTGCACGAACTGTGTAAGGATTTTTGCTGTGACCTAACTTAGGGAAGGAGGATCTGGCGAGGTGCGCGCAGATCTCCTATCCTATGTGGAGTTGGCTTCATGTCTTGGTGCATGTAATAATATTGGAAGAGCCTAATAAAGAAGAGAAGAGTTGGTGGATGTAGCCCCACACTGGGGTGAACCACGTATATCGTGTGTTGTTATGCTTTGTGTGATGTATTTATGTGCTATGTGTTTACTTGCTTAGTGCTTTGATGTAAGATGAATGATATATAGATCTGCGATGATTTGTGCTTAATAATATGAATAAGTATTGGATATAACCTATGTGAATATGCTTAGTTCTTTAATATACTAGATCTGGGCGAATACCGCGATGCTCTGTGATTAAGGTTTTTACTATGGAGTAGATACTGGTTAAATACTAATGAATTTTAATTGCTAAGTTCTTTGCTAGAATATTGTAATCACAGATCTATTTCCCAACTAAGGTTGTAGAAACTGGAGTTGTGGAACCACCCCTACTTCTACCTTGGGTGAGACTTCATCTACTTTGCAGGTTTTTCCGAAAGGGTCGATAGTTAGGGTTTTGTTTGTGCACTCTTGAGCGTTGAACCTTGGGTCTGCTTCTATGGCAACAGATACCCTGAGGTTCTAGTACGGTCATCTAAGCTACCTGCAAAATCAATGTCACTGCAACCATAAATATGAATATATTCAGACTGAGTGTACCACAAACCAAAATTCAGAGTACCAACAACATATCTCAAAATCCTTTCCTCCATCTTCCAGTGAGAATCTTTGGGAGATTCCATGAACCTCGAAACAAATTTGCCTGCATACATAATATCACGCCAAGTTGTTGTAAGATACAACAAACTTCCTACTAAGATTTTGTACAAAGTAGAATCCATTGTAGGGACTTCATCTTGCTTGCTCAATTTTGTGCCTAGAGGTATGGGGGTTTCTGTTGGATTGCAGTCTTCCATGTGAAATATTTTGAGGATGTCTACTGCATACTTTTGCTGAAAAAATTAAATCCCTTCGGGTGATTCGTCAACCTCAATCCCCCAAAAATATTTCATTATGCCAAGATTTTTCATCTCAAACTCAAATTGCATGGCATGTTTAAAACTATTTAACTCTAGATTTCCAGTATATATCATGTCATCAACATATACATACACGCATAATTTTACCTTGCTGATCTCTTTTGGTGTATAGATTTGGTTCATTTTAGCTTCTGCTCAAACCACTCTTGATCAGGTAAGTGTCAATTCTATTGTGCCAAGATCTTTGAGATTTCTTTAAGCCATACAAGGCTTTATTCAACCGATACACTTTGGCTGGTTGAGCTTTGACTTCAAATCTGGGTGGTTGATCCACATAGACCTCTTCTTCTAAGAAACCATTAAGGAAATCCGACTTGACATCCATATGGTGTAGTTTCCATTTGTGTTGAGTTGCTATGGTTAAGAGAGTCCTTACATTGTCCAACCTTTCTACTGGAGAAAACGTTTCACCATAATCAATGCCTCATTGCTGTGAGAATCCTTTGGCAACAAGTCTTTCTTTGTGTTTTTTGATCCGCCCCTTTTCATTGAGTTTAGTTTTGTAAACCCACTTGACACCAATACTTGTCTTATGTTTGGGTATATGAACAAGATCCCATGCCTTGTTCTTCTCAATGGAGTCAATCTCTTAGTTCATGGATTGAACCCAATGTGGCTTTTTAGTTGCATATTTAAAAGATGTAGGTTGACATGACATTAATGCAAAAAGATTGTGTTGATCAATATCATCCAATTGCTGATGTTAGGGACCTAACCCACACATAGGTAGAACAATATATTCGGATGTAATAAAGTTCGATATTATTAAGGCCTTGCAATAAAGTAGAATAGGTCGAATGTAAGAAGACTTAATAGATGCTTCCGCGTCTAGAAGGATCTTCCTCTAGATGGTTCTTTTGATAGACATATTTAGTATAAATAGGAGTAGAGGGTATGAGAACCCTATCTTGGATATTATTGTAATAGAGCTCTGCTCGACTAGAGGTTTTCCCCTCGAAGAGGCCTGTGAACATTTCTCTCAAAATCAAAGTGTTATTTTGATATCATTTTAGTGTTATAGTGTTGTTGTTTTGGTTATATTGTTGTTTATCTGCAATTTATAGCATTTTATTTATGTTCTGCATACTTTTTATATATGGAATATTGCAAGTGGTATCAGAGCACTTTCCTCGATAGAAATTGTGGGTTATTTTTTTTTTCAGGGTAGAGACATATTCCGATGTCTTTAAGCCACATAGATCTCTCATTATGTGCATAAACCCATGGTTGAGGGATTCATACATGTAGGAAATACAAGTGGTACTTAAGTGAACATTTTTTGGCCACCCTTGTAACCCTTGTTGGTACCCCTTCGAGTGGTAGCACATCAGACAACACCTGTGTACGGATCGACCTAGATTACCTGAAGCCCTCTTTAGATAAACTGATCGACCACCTGACTGTTATAGTGCCACTGAGAACAACACTAGGGAAGATACGCTCTAGTACCTGGATAGTCAGGTAGTACGGCTAAGGGCACAGTCTAACCTCCTTAGTTGGTTACCTGAGATATTGGGCCAAGTACTATTGTTCGACTCCGCACGTATATATGAGAGCTATAGCATAGGGAAAACCCTTGTCTGTAGAACCCTTGAAGACCTAACCCTTGGGGAAAGAAACAAAATAAAAATAAAACATACAAGATCAATTTCCATGCAACTGTGTCGGGTTTCCAAATCACTACACATTTCTTCTTGGTTAAGAATTTGGGCATTTCATCACTGCAATATTCTTCAAATCAGAGTATAACTCCGTAGGTGTAAAAACAAAAAGTATGGAAATTTTTGCAGCATTATTTGAGACCCATTCCATTGGATTTATCTCTTTTCCCTTATCACATTCATACATATCATTTTTCAGAAAAAAATTTGACCCCACCCTCCCCATTTTGGTTCCCTCATCATCATGGCCCATACCCATAGCCAAGACTTGGGAGCTCGCTTCAATACCTTGCAATCTAATTTCACAGAGACCCAACAATAAGTGAAACAACTCATTGCCAATATTGTCAACATCAATACAACCATGTAGTCCTCCATCGCCGCCTCAATCGAGGAAATCAAACACGACATGAATACCCAAATTAAATCTGTCGTTTCGATGATTTGCACCAAGCTGCATATCTCTGCACATAACCCTTTATCGGACCCACCTCCACATACTTAAGTTGAAACTTCCTCTCATTCCCATAATTTTCATCACAATCACTTTCAACGTGACCTACGCCTTCTGCGGGTGGATGTGACCAAATTTAATGGCTCGGATCCCAGTGGTTGGGTAACACAAATGGAACATTATTTCTCTTTATATGACATTACAGATGACTTTTCCAAAATACGATATGGTGTTCTCCATATAGATCAAGAACGTTGGAAATGGTGGCAATGGATAAAAACTTCCCATCAAGGGTATATTGCTTGGACACACTTCGTGGAAGAACTTTATGAATGCTTTGACACTGAAACCAATGATTTATGCCATTTGAAAAAGTTGAAACAATATGGAACAATGGAAGACTTTATAACTTCTTTTGGGAACCTATATTTTCGAACAGAGATCATGTCTGATGCCTTTTTCTGATAATATTTTATGAGTGGCCTGAAGGATGAGATTTGTTCCCATGTCCTTAAGGCTTGGCCTCAGAGTTGGGTGGAGGCTACTAAAATATCTAAAGAAGCACAACATGTTGTATCTTCTAAAAAATTAAAACCCTCCTTTATCCCTCACACTAAACTAGTAAATCCCACTACTCCCTCTACTCCACTAAAGATCCAAAAATTGACCAGGGATGAAATGGATTAACGCCAACTCAAAGGCCTTTGTTATAATTGTGATCACAAATATTTTTTGGTCCACAAGTGTAAGGAAGAAAATATTTTTATGGCCATCTCGGAGGATATTTTAGAATAGGATGTTGACACTCCCCTTGTGTCTAAGTCACCTGAAACCACTAACATAACCCCCCCCCTTAGAACCTCCCAAAGTAGAACCGTTCATTTCCCTAAATCCTCTCACTAGATTCTCCGCTCCCCAAACCCTCAAACTAATCGGTTACATCAAGCATAGAAAGGTCATTATTCTTGTTGATAGTGGAAGCACCCATAATTTTACTCATTGTCGCATTGCCCAAAAAACTCATTTCTATATCCATGTAGTCAATAATTTCCAAATCATGATTTCTAATGGTAGCTCCATGAAATGTGGAGGGTGTTGTGAAAATGTGTGTCTCCAAATTGGTGACTACCACTTGAAATCTCATATGTTTTCTATCGACATGGGCAGTTGTGACATTGTATTGGGTGTAGACTGGCTAAGGACTTTGTGTCCCATTCTCATGGATTTTAAGGAATTAACCATGCAAATCGACCAGGAGGGCCAGCAATATAAGTTCCAAGAAATCACCGTCGGTTCACCTGAGATCATTAGTTCCCATCACATGGAAAAGCTGCTCAAAAAAGGTCATTCTGGTGTTATTGCCCAACTCCATTCCATACAAGCAATGGAGACACCCTCGGTGCCACAAGGCCTCCAATCCATCCTCTCTAAACATCAAGTGGTTTTTTATATTCCCCAAGGACTCCCTCCTTCCCATGGTTTTCATGATCATTCCATTCCCCTTGTACTAAGAATCCTTCCTCCCAATATCTGTCCCTATCGTCACCCCTTTTCCCAAAAAAATGAAATTGAGAAAATAGTTCATGAACTCCTTAATGTAGGTGTTATCTGCCCTAGTACAAGCCTCTACTCTTCTCCTGTGGTCATGGTCCTAAATAAATAAGGTTATTAGCGAATGTGTCCTGACTTTCGTGCTCTCAACAAAATCACCATTAAAGACAAATTCCCCATTCCTATCATTGATGACCTCTTGGATGAATTGAGTGGCACCTAGTTCTTTACTAAACTTGATCTTCATTCTAGCTACCACCAAATACGTATGAAAGAGGCAGACATTCCTAAGACTTTCTTTAGAATTCATGAGGGCCACTATGAGTTTTTGGTCATGCCCTTTGGCTTGTGTAATGCCCCCTCCACCTTCCAAATCCTCACGAATCATGTCTTCTGTCCTTTTCTCTATCATTTTGTCTTAGTTTTATTTGATGATATCCTCATCTATAGAAAAACCTGGATAGACCATCTTGCTCATGTGGATCGAGTTCTCCATCTACTCTCTCAGCACCAACATTTCCTGAAACAGTCTAAATGTGCTTTTGGTGCCTCAGAAGTCGAGTACTTGGGTCATCTGGTTGGAAAGGACAACGTCAGGGTGGATCCTAAAAAGATTGAAGCTATGCAAGACTGGCCTCACCCAAATACTCTCAAAATATTGCATGGATTTATAGGCTTAATAGGTTATTATCACAAGTTTGCTAATAATTATGGAAAGATTGCAACACTTCTCACTACACTCCTAAAAAAGAACTCTTTCACGTGGACCCTAGCAGCTGCTCAAGATTTTCAAACCTTGAAGATGGCCATGTTCACCACTCTAGTCTTGGCCCTTCCGGATTTGAAAAAGATGTTTGTCCTGGAATGTGATGCTTCAGGGAAAGGAATTAGTGTTGTCCTTAAGTAAGAGGGTCGACCTTTGGCCTTTACCACCAAACAACTATCTGAATGAAATCTGGGCAACTCAATATATAAAAAGGAAATGTTGGCTATTTTGCATGTCGTTGATCTGTGGTGCCCTTATCTATTGGGGAAATGCTTCCAAATTAAGACAGACCATCAAAGCCTCAAGCATTTTATGGAACAACGCATTTCCTCGCCAGAGCAACAAAAATGGGTGACTAACGTCTTTGGATATGATTATGATATCATTTAAAATAAATGAAAAGACAATGTGGTTACGGATGTACTTTCCTGAAAATATGAAGATGAAGAATCCCTTGTTTCTCTCTCCTTCATTGTACCAGATTGGCTCCAAGCCGTTCGCCAGGAATGGCTACACGATCCCAAAAGTTCGCATCTGATACAACAATTGTAGTACAATTCTCCAATTTCCCCAGGGTACCCTTGGATCCATGATGATATTTGATACAAAGGCCGTTTGTATTTAATTAAACAATCAAAAATTAAATCCACGATACTTTCTAAGCTTCATGCTACACCCACAGCTGGGCACTCCGGGTTTACCAAAACCTATGATAGGGTCAAACGTTCTTTTTTCTGGGATGGTATGAACCAAGACCTTCACAATTTTTTCATTGAATGTGATGTGTGTCAATGCAACAAAGGAAAAAATAAAATCTCCTGGCACACTACAACTGCTTTTGATTCCTCCTGCTATTTGGCGAGATATATCTATGAATTCTATTACAGACTTACCCAAATTGGGAAATAAATCATTCATCATGGTGGTTGTTGATCGCCTTTCCAAGTATGCTCATTTATGTGATCTTCAACACCCATTTAGAACATCCACTATGGCTCAACTTTTCATGGATTAGGTCTTCAAGATTCATGGCATGCCACATTCTATTGTTTCTGATCGTGACCCAACTTTCACCAGCAATTTTTGGAAAGAACTGTTCAAGATATAAGGCACCCAATTGCATCTCAACACAACTTATCATCCCAAGACTGATGGTCAAAATGAAGTTGTCAACAAGTGTTTGGAAACATATTTGAGGTGTTTTTCCTTGGAAAAGAAAAATTAGTGGTCTTAATGGTTACCCCTAGTTGAATGGTGGTACAACATTTCATACCATACAACTACACACATAACTCCTTTTGAAGTGGTATATGGACAAAATCCACCTTCAGTTCTCTCATACTTACCTTGTGTCTCAAAGGTCCAGGCGGTTGACCAAATGCTTACAGTTCGAGAGGCTATCCTCCATACCCTCAAAGAGAATTTGGTCATGGTACAAAACCACATGAAGAAACAAGCAGATCAAGGTCACTCTGAATGTCAATTTGTAGAAGGGGATCAGGTGTTTCTTTGACTGTAACCTTACAAGAAAAAATCCCTCAAGGCCGAGCATTGTCAGAAGTTGGCTCCCAAATTTTATGGTCCTTATATCATTCTCAAGTCTGTGGGACAGGTGGCCTATCAATTATATTTTCCCAGTCATTCTAAGCTACATCCTGTTTTTCATTTTTCATGCTTAAAGAAGGTGATTGAAGTGCCAAATTCAAACCAACCTTCCTGAGTTGGACGAAGAAGGATCCATTTGGCTACAACCACAAGTAGTTTTGGACCAGTGTGAGCATTGCCTGCACCATAGAGCCATCAAGGAAGTGTTATTCCACTAGAAAGATACAACTCCAACAAATGCTACTTGGGAACCGACCACCATTTTCCAGCAATTTCCGCATCTCAAGCCTTGAGGACAAGGATGTTTTTTAAGGGGGAGGACATGTTAGGGACCTAACCCGCACATAGGTATAACAATATATTCAGATGTAATAAAGGTCAATATTAATAAGGCTTTGCAATAAAGTAGAATAAGTCGAATGTAAGAAGACCTAATAGAAGCTTTCGCTTCTAGAAGGATGTTCCTCTAGATGGTTCTTTTGATAGACATATTTAGTATAAATAGGAGTTGAGGGTATGAGAACCCTATCTTGGATATTATTGTAATAGATCTCTGCTCGACTAGAGGTTGCCCCCTTGAAGAGGCCCATGAACATTGCTCTCAGAATCAAAGTGCTCTTTTTGGTGTTATTTTGATATCATTTAAGTCTTATAGTGGTTTTGTTCTGGTTATGTTGTTGTTTATGTACCATTTCTATCATTTTATTTCTGTTCTGCATACTTTTTATATCTGGAATATTACAACTAATGAATATCTCGCAAGCTTCAAGTTCTTTAATTTTGAAGTTTAGAGGATGCATTTCTTCTTGAAGAAGAGTGGTCCTGAGGACTTTGAGGCTCTCCTTGTACCTGCAATCTTGGAAGGACGGGCTGATGTGTTTGTTCTCCTGAATTTTTTGTGTTTTCATGAAGTGGCAGCAATGGATTTTGACTATCCATAGGGCGATTTTTAAACTCACTCCATAATTGATTTTCAAGAAATTTCACATCTGTGTTGAGAATTAGTTTCTTTGAAATCGGATTGTATAGTATGTAGGATTTGGATGTCTCACTATAGCCAACAAAAATGCATTTCTCACTTCTATCATCAAGTTTCCTCCTCAATTCGAAAGGTATGTGAGAGAATTCAGTTTTTTCCCACTCCATGCTTCTTGAGGGACCTTCATCTTGATACTAGTGGTTAGAGATCTATTCAGGAGATAAACTGAGCATGCTACTGCTTCAACTCATAATAGATTTTCCAGACATTTCTCTCTGAGAAGGCTCCTTGACATGTTCATTATAGTCTAATGTTTTCTCTCAACCACTCCTTATGATTTGCAGAAATTTGAAAATTTTGTTGAAGAGTATTCTCCTCCTCCATCTGTCCTAACAATATTCACATATTTCCCACTCTTTTTTCAGCTTCAGCCTTGAACTCCTTGAAATTTGCAAAGGTTTCAGACTTTTTTCTGAGGAAATAGATCCATATTTTCCTGCTAAAATCATCAATAAATGTTAGGAAATAAAATCTACCACCTATTGACTTTGTTTGGATTGCTCCACGTAGTTCAGTTGGAACCAACTCTAAGTGTTGTTTATCTTGAATGGAGGACTGTGGAAGACTGGTTCTATTATATTTTCCAAGAATGCAAGACTCACATGGGGATTTCTTCCCTTTGAAGATAGGTAGACCTTTGACCATGGAGTGCTTCTGTAGAAGGCTTAGACTCTAAAAGGGTAGATGTACAAATATTTCATGCCAAATCATATTTTCATTTGGGGAGGATGCACTTTGTTCATAAGATTGGGTAGATTTGCAGTTCTAAGGGTCAGGGGAAACATTCTATTCCTAGTCATGTGGATTTCAGAAATCAATTTTCTGTTGGGAGTTTTGTCATATATCCTACATGATACTCCTTCAAAAAGTACCTTATAGCCATTTTCAACTAATTGTCCTACACTTAAGAGATTATGTTTTAGATATGGAACATGATATACATCATTTATGTCTTTCTTTACATCTTGTTTAGTGAGAATACGTACAATTCCCTTTCCTTGAAATTTGACTAAAGATTCATCTCCAAGTGCAATATCAAACAAAATAGAAGAATCAATGCATGAAAGTAAATCTTTATTACCTGTCATGTGATTGTTGCATCCACTGTCCATCAACCATAGGTCCTTGTGTTGTTATTCAATTTTGTGACATGAGAGAAACATCCCATCTGAGGTGTCTCCTTCATAATTTGAGACATGTGCTCTTCCTGAGTGTTAGCATTGTATGCATCTTTGTCATTTGATCTCCTCCCTCTACCTCTTTGAGGATGGAAATACTGATATTGATTTTGAGGTGTGTGACCTTTAGTTGAGTGATGATTGCTTGGACTTCTTGCTCTTTCTTTGTGACCTCTGCCTTTGCCTCTGCCTCTCCCTCTACTAAAAGAGAATTGAATCTTGAAGGCGTTGGCTATTGATTCATCTTCTAGATGTAGTCAGATCTCATGTGTCAATAGAGAGCCCATTATTTCATCTGTTGAAAAATTTGACAGATCCTTGGATTCAAGGATGGCTGTAACAACCATTTCGAATTTCTTCAGAAGACTTCTGGGGACTTTCTCAACAATCCTTTTATCATGGATTTATTCACCAGTCAATCTGATCTGGTTTACAATTCCCATGAATCTGGTCATAAATTGATCAACGTTTTCAGACTCTGTCATTTTTAAAGTCTCAAAATGCATCCTCAAGGTCTGCAGCTTAACTGTTTTGACCCTGTCATTTCCCTGGTAAGTTGTTTGTAGGATTTCCCAGGCCTGTTTTGAGGTAACAAAACTAGGGACTTTTGAGAAAATTGAGTCATCCACTGATTTATGAATCCATAACTTTTCCTTATTCTCTATTTTCCTCTATTCTGCATGAGCAACTCTTTCTTGATTGTTCATGGAAGCTAAGTCTGCTGGATCTAGTTCCACATAGCCAGGATCCACTATATCCCAACACTCTTGTGCTTGTAAGAAAGATCTCATTATGAGAGACCAAAATTCATAATTCTTTCCAAGAAGAGTTGGCCCTTGTGTTGGTCCTAAATGGTTAGAGGTGGCCATGTTTGTAAAAAAAATTAGAACAAAAAAAAAACTGGTAGTATTGCTCGTGCTTTTTCTCAGGGATGAAAAATACCTCTAATATATGTAAGAAAATAGGACCTCTTCCTTTTTTCCTGTGTGTAAAAGTAAGTCCTCGAAATCCTCTACATGACTTCGGGCTGAAAAATGTGGGCCATACCACTTCTTTAGCTTTGATCTGGATGGATCTGACTATCCGAGCATGAGATCTACATATTCAGAACTATGAGCTCTGTTCTTTATCAACTGTAGCCCCTCTTAATGGTGGAATCGAGCTATCTGATTTTACTCGCGATTCAAGGCTTATTTCTTTTTAATGAAAATAAATTTTGAAGTTAAGTCCTCATATGACCAAGGTATGAGAATCAGGTGCTAGCCCAAAAGGGGTTGCTTCGGAAGCTCTGGTCACTTCGGGCTCCTGGCGTTTCAGTACATCGAAACCTTTGCTCCTCCAAATAGTCGAAAGAGCGAAGTTATCGATGATCTCAATTTCCCATTGAGATCTACGACTCAAAATACCTTGGGATTTCAGGCTTTCAAAGATCAAATGGTCCTCATACCTCAACAAACCAACGATCAAGATCCGTTTCAAAACTTCGGCCTTCAGGAGTTTGCGTCTGCTAACACGCACTATCCTTGGGAGTGTTGAATCTACAAAGTGACAAGATCATCCTCCACGTGTCCTCTCGATTGAACGACCGAGATTTTCTTTGGAATCCCAAGCTTCAGGAGTTCCGAGGCGCACAACACTTCAAACCTATGAAGTGTTAACCTTCAGTAGTGTCAGACCTGTCGATATGTGTCCACAACCTTCAACGGTTTAGATCTTCTTCAGCTTCGACAACTTCTTCACTATGTAAACCCTCTGGAGTGCTAAGCCTCCGAAGTAAGAGTTCTGGCACCACGTGTCCTCGTTGATGGATGGTTCAGATGAACTCCGGGCTTCAAGCATCCGGTATTTCTCGCTTCAGATCTCTGAGTTTCTTCTGAAGTCGCTCTCCTCCCGAAGTTCTTACTTTTCGGACTCCAGGATCTGTTGACACACGTCCTTTGCAAATGGATGGTCCTGATTAACTTCGGGACTTCGGGAGACTTGTCTCCTCTGCGGCTAAAAAAAGAAAAAATCCGAAGGAGGTTAAGGGTTAAACACTCTGCGACTTAGTTCGATCCAACGACTATCGATCCACTCGCTTAGATCCGACCACTAGGATCTGTTCTCCTTCTGTGCGCTCCTCAATCTATCTGGGCTTGATTTAATGGCCCAGATCCGTTCCCGCGGCCAATCCAATGACTTTTGCAGCTTCTCCTCTGCTACGACTGTATTTTCCTCCTGAAGAAGGGATTTCACATATCTTTAAATGCTTCATCCTTCTGCAGGGATGCCTTCACGCGTTGTGATGTCTCCAACATTCTTTTAAGCAGACTGTTCTCCAGGCTATGTGAGGAGTTTTACTTCCCATGCTCCGTTTAGCAGACTGCTCTGCAATCTCTATGAAGAGTTTTACCTCCTGATCTCTGATACCATGATAAAGCAAGAAGCTAAGCAAGAAACAAGAAACAAAGTAGACAGAATGGTAACAAGAATGTGGGGAGCCCACAATTGTATGAGATGATCAGATAAACCTTATAAACCTTATAGGAGAGAAAACATAACAACTGAATCAAGAGAAAGAAGAAATCGTAACTACTGGTACAGCCGGCCAGCTGGCCAGAACAGATTGCAGTGTACAGTCAGACACTGCTGAGATTACAATTATAACTAATAGGTTTAACATCACGAAGTCCAAATTCCAATTGATCACTAACGCCTATGAATTTTCCACGATCTAAGTCATTCAAAATTTTCCTCCACATTTGTCACTGCAAAGAGATTCTTTTCGTAACAATAACTCACTCAGACTCGCTATACTTTATAGATAGCAAAATGTGGATTTTGAATGATTTCTGGCTTGCTGTAAAAGAAATTGAAAGCCACTAACCGACGAAAGACATATATTCTGATATCAAGATCACATAGAAAAGAAATCCTGGCTCGATCCTGTAATGACACTGATGGCGTTATTCTGCTCCGGTTGGCAACATAAGCGTCATGTAAGCTTTTGATAAATGCCTGCCAGAGATGATTCCCGTCAGGCATTTTGCGTGACGATAATGCTTGCCGCTCTAGCCTGATGACTGAGATACCTAGTTTGGATATATATGCTGAAATGTCAGTCAGACGTCCAACAACACTTCGAGAAGGCATATGGAAAAAGAAATGTGGCTTCTCGTTCTGCGAGAGGACGCTGAGAATCGACGCATATCCAGGCAAATGCCAGGATATTCCTCGGATTAATGTGAAGTTATTGTCTATTGTAACGTGTGAAAGCATTTCAGGGAATACAAATCGGTATTGTTCCTCCAGGATATACCATTAGGCTGTTCTATTTAAGTCTGCTCGTTTTCAACCGCTAGGGCAAAGGAGACCAGCACTGCGCACTGCTAGATAGAAAAGATGGGCACCATTCTTTTTTTACATGTGCAGACCAGTTACAGGGCACTCTCTCTTTTGGCAGAAAGTAGCGTGAGAGATATATATCGTTCAAGAAGTTTTTCTTAAATGTTGTTGCATATTTGGTTATTCTGTGTTCCTAGTTGTTACCTTAAAATCCCCGTAAACTAATCTGCACTGTGGAAAAACAGCCCTAAATTTTCTTAATATACGTGGGCATCTCAAACGCTAACTGCCTGCCAAAGGAGAATTGCCCTGCGAGTGGACTTGCACAAATCTAGGACTGAAGGAAAACCGGAATGGACTTCTGCCAACAAGGACTGAAATACATAATGTAAGTGGGTAGAAGAACGCAAAATATGCTTTATGTTCTATTACTATGCTTTCTGTCTTCATCTTGCTATTAACATGTTAACATTTGGGATTATAATCGTTGCGCTCCCTCACATCCTTGAATTTTTAGGAAGAAACGAATATTGTTAAATGCTTAGTATTTCAAATTGCTTAAAAGGGTTACCTGCTTTAGGGTTACCTGTTTCAGAACAGGAGTATATCTAATCGAAAAGCAATTAGTTTGTTTCTATAATAATGCGTATTTATAATCGTTACGTGAGTTCTCTATCAGTAGAACGTATATAGATTCATGTGAATTCAGTAAATTCAGTGAACTAGTCCAAATTTAGATTTGCTGTCCAAATTTGATAATTAGTTGCATTACAAGACAAAGATTACCATCCTTCGCTGGCATTTTCATGTAAAAAAAGTTTAGACCTTTGACATTTAATATTTTTTCCCCACAAAGGCTCCGTCACGTGAACAGTGTTTATGCTGTAGTGCACTTATTAGAGTCAGTTACAGTTATGCAAAGAAACTAAGTTATACAGCTGTATATGTGCATTGGCGTCCTCTAAGCGTTCTAATACAAGAAACGATGTAAAATTGCTAGAATTTCACAGAAAAATCAATCACAGTGTGTTGCATAGTATTCTTTTTAAATTAGAAATAAGCATCTAATCATATCACAGTAGTATTTCTTAACTGCTAATAAATATTAGCAGATGCTTAGAGTTTAGACTGTTTAGTGCTCAATCATTCTCTTACAATATTTACTACTCTGATACCCAATTAACTTACAGTATTTACTACTCTATATTAGAGTAGTAAATAGACTTTAATTTAAAATAACTTTAAATTGGAAAATACACATCCACCATTGCATATTAGAAAAAAAAAGAAGTAAATTGCTAAATTTGATGCCTCTTAAAATTGTTTTAAACCCATAAAACATAGTGAATGATAAGGAATATTATAAAGACATACAACATGATAAGGAATATTATAAAGACATAAAACATAGTGAATGATATGGAATATTAAGTTTTAGGTAGATTCTATTTGAGTTAACATTTTATTACTATGAAAAAAAATATTTTTTATTGGATATAAGTATATTATAGTTTAATATAGAGTTAACATATTATATTTAAAAAAATATTAATAATAAAAAAAATCATAGTGATCATAAATAAAATATTTCAATATTCACTTTAAATAAATTATTGTTTTTAGTTGTATATATATAAAGTATTGTAATATCATGTTTTCCTCTATATGAAACAATTTAAAGTAAAAAAAATTATGATCAAAATCATTTTAATGGTGTAGTGGTGATTATGAAAGAGATGTGTAACTCATTTTGTTTTTAACACAAAATTGATAGATGACGCACACACACATATAGAATTGAC
>ML795759.1:62575-92522 GCA_009831015.1 Picea engelmannii
ATATATATATATATATATATATATATATATATATATACTTACTTGCTCCCATAAAGTTGATGGTTGAAAAAGTGGCAATGAGGTGCCAAGGAATTTTGTGGCACGTTCCTAAAAATGCACACACAATAATAATCCTATAGCATGAATGCTCATTGAACCATCACAAGACACTTGCCAACTTAGATTTTTAGGAACACACACATGATATTTTGCATGCATTCTTCGGTAGGATTTCTCATGTGCTTCAGAACATGTGAAATTTCCTAGATCAAATCATTATATTATTTGTCATATATCTCAGTACTTTGTGGGTGGAAAAAATTGAGAAAAAAATTTGCAGGGC
The DNA here is from genome assembly GCA_009831015.1 of Picea engelmannii. Taxonomy (NCBI): domain Eukaryota; kingdom Viridiplantae; phylum Streptophyta; class Pinopsida; order Pinales; family Pinaceae; genus Picea; species Picea engelmannii. Next base: position 62,919 of record ML795759.1, read on the forward strand.
CATTTCGATGCTTGGTCCAAATTTGGAAATATGGGTCCAAAAAACTATTTGAAATCTTCTGAAGCCATTTTGAGGCACCAAAAGACACTATTATTATTCCAAATCTTACTATGGAGGAAGAGTCTATATTCTATACACATACCTTTCCAACGGTGCAAGAATCACCTTAATTGGAGTTCATATGCGAAAGTTATGCCTCCCACTTGACCTACCATATTGATCACCATGGTGTGAGTGGATACCACATCATCCTCTATTACCTAAACATGTTGGGCTATCCACGTATTTGATTTTATATTTATCAAAATTGAGGGTTGAGGAAGGAAAAAACCTACCCCTATATGGTTACCGGGCTATGTTAAATATTGGGAACCTAAGAGGAGAAGGGGTTCCATCCTATGTTATTTTAGTTTGTTCCATAGTAGAGAAGAACAACTCAGAGTGGGAAATTGGGGAGCATAACAAAGGGGGTTAATGTTATGGAGCATCCTAATAAGCCGTAGGTCTAAGGTAAATCCATATAGATTTCCTTCTCCTTTGTACTTGCATTATTTCCATACCAAAGAAAAGAGAGTAGAGCAACCTCACCTTCAAGATGAGTTTTCTCCCGTAAGGGTTTCCTAGAGAAAATATTTTTGCTATTTTGTGGATGGTGTGTGATTGTATCTTATTGTTCTGTAATTTCTACATTTTATCTATTTCATGCATAAGCAGAAAATAAGTAACTAAATATTATAGAATCTAAATAAATTTAATCTTCATAGTGTAGATTTCAGTTTAATTTATGAGATTTGTTCTGACAAATTGTTTGAGTGGAATATCCATGGAAGCTTACAGATCATGCAAATTCCTAGGTAGGAGCATGTGCATCTCTTTTTCACCCTTGTGAAGTGACTAAAGACTAGACCAAAAATAACACAAAATGTTTTGTCGGAACTGACCCCAAATACTGCGGGCTTGTCTAAGCCCCCAAACATAATGAACATCACTTTCGTATCATTTCGAGTACCCCAATACACATACTTACTACTTAAAACCACCTAGTGGCACCGACATCTCCAATCATAGGCTAATATACACTCAAGAGACCAAGTGTGGTTGTTTGAGACATCCTTGTTAGCCTTGACTTGATAGAAGATTACTTTAGGGCTAAGATTCATGTTTCCTCCCATGACCATGTCCAAGTCTCAAGAACAATACTTAGTTCTAAAAAATGTTAATGGTATGTATATACCTATCTATATGAAAATGAATCTCTTAGTAGCTTCCTTTAGGGCCTAGTCCTTGGGTTTCTTTCCCTCATTATATATAGGGTCTAGATACTCATACTTAATGTTCAAAAAATCATAGTGCTACCTATCACTCTATGGAGACCGAGGAGACAATAGCAAAGTCCTTTGTGGTGGTTCAAGATGCTATTGTTGGCCATAGATGCCTAGAAGATTCCTTTAGGTCCCAAGGAACAAGATTCCTCTTTCAAACATTTCCCAACTCCCAAGACCCATGTGAATTAACCAAAATGTCGTAAAAACACCCATATTACTACTTGAAGTTGAAAGATCCTCTTGAGAGGTCATTTATGATTGTTTGAGTTGTCATTCATTACCCTTGATCCATATAAGCTTCCTAAAACATTTAGAGGATGGGTGTGGTGGCTTGAGATGTTGTGTTTGGACCTAGATGCATATAATATTTGTCCTTAGGTTAAGGCTTTGGTCCCCCCCCAAAAAAAATATCTCAAGGATTTCATATCCATAGCTAATTCGCAAATCCTTATGAGGTCACTATCATATTTTCTTGGAAACCAAGAATATTGTTCACAGGTCATGTGTGGTGTTTTAAGGCACTAGTCATGGCTATGGATGCATCAAAGATTTATTTAGGACCTAAGGCATGGCCTTCATCCATAAATCATTTCTAGATACATAAGATACATACATATTGCTGAAAACTATCTAATGGAACTCACATACCCAATCATAGGTCAAGGATTCGCTTAGGAACCCATGTGTGGTTGTTCAAGGCATCCTTCTTGCCCTTGGATGGATATAATATTTTGATAGGGCCTAACATTCAAGTTTCCTCCCCTAATCATGTTGAGCTCCCCAAGACAAACACCTAGTGCTAAAAATGATAATGGTATCTATATACCTAGTTAAAGGAAAACAATTCCCTTAAGAGGTCATTTGTGGCGATTCAAGGTGTTATTCTTGGCCCCACGTGCATAGAGGCTTCTTTTATGGCCTAACTCTTCTTTTTGTTCCCTTAATCATATTTCAGGTCTGTACACTCATAATTAATGTTTAAAACCTCATAATGATGAATATCCACATCTAGTGACTAAGGATACCCTCGAAATGTCCTTTGTGGTGGTTGAACATGCCGTTGTTAGTCGTACATTCCTAGAAGCTTCCCTTAGGAGCTAAGTCTTGTGATTCCTCTATCAATCATATACAAGTACCCAAAACGCATACCTACTTCCAAAATATCCTAATGATACCCATATCCCTAGAACTTGAACATGAAATATCCCCTTGAGAGGTCATCTATGGTTGCTTGAGGTGTCATTCATAAACTTTGAGCCCTAGAAGCTACCTAAATCCTTGAGAGATTATGTGTGGTGTTTTGAGATGTCATGTTTTTCCTGGATGCATAAAATATTTATACTTCGGCTAAGGTTGAAGGAATAATTCATTCTTACAATATCTTGAAATCATTATTAGTAAAACTAGACTTATTCTAAAAGTGTACATATAATCAAAGATGAGGACAATGAGAAAAGTTAGGGATGGAGATCACACAAAGATATTTATGAAAATATTTATGGAAATGGTTGTACCAATTAACTATATTGGAAATATTGTCTTGAGCACCTCAATACTATATTAAGAGGGCTCATGTACTATACTAGTGTGTGAGAATGGTATATCATTATTGTACATTAATGAAATGTTAGCTTTGATGGATATTGTTATTCTTATGTGTATGTTTCTCTCTGTGTAAACATTTGGTTATGGCTGCACTTAAGCCAACATTTGGTATTAAAAAAATTGTTTTGGTGGATGCATATCCATAGTAAGCTCCATATTTGATCAAGTTCTCACTATTTTCATTTCATGTTCCATTGGATTTGTCTCAGGAAACATTGAATTAAGTTAAAGAGGCAAATGTGGAAACAAAATGAAGACCTAATTCATCTACGTTTCTTTATGCACATCTTGGCTTGGAGTTGACAATGCTAAATAGTGAGTACCCTCTGTATGATTCTCTGACTGGTTATAAATTTTATGTGACGCGTCGATCGATCAAGATCTACTAGTTCAGAGTTGGTGAGTAGTAAATATGTTTTTAACGATCCAGATAGTTGAAGAACAATTCAAGATTCCTCAGTGGGATAATTAGAGGCACCGAATTCAATAGTCGATTATGGATTAAAGGTAGTTTCTGAAAATAAAATTTCAATTGTTGTAGAACTTAGTCAGTTTCATGGAGATCTATGCGAATGCAGAGAAGAGCTCCAATCAACGCAGAGTTATCAGGTATGTCTAGGTGATGAAGAAATGTTGCTAGCAAATAGGAACATGTTCAATAAATTAAATCAAGCAGCAACAGTGTATTTGTGATTGTGGTCAATCGAGGCTTAGACGAAGTTATTTCATTTACTTTAAATCATTTGGAGCGACATCGATCTCACATGCTAGAAAATTATAGTATTGATTATTTAGGTAAATTGTTATTTTTTTTAATGCTGCACACTTTATATAATAGATTCAATTCTTCACATAACAATACCAAAATAAGAACTCACATGAAAATATTTTCAAAAGGATTGTGAAAATGTCAATTGTAATTTTATTTTTCGCAGAAGAAAAAATCGTAAACGTGTGCATATTTGGCTTATTTTGCGCCATAAAATTTGTAAAAGAGTTCACATATTCTTACACTTTTCATTAGGAGAGGATTTATTTGTAAATTTACAAGGGATGCACCCATCTTTGTATTCAAAATTAAAGGATATTTTTGGTGGTAATAGTTGTTATTTGAAGACATGATTTCAAATGTTGAGGTGATAGAACATTTGGGTTCATGATCAGTTGTACCCAACACTTTCATAATTGTTTTATTAGAAAGACGGGTGCATGATCGATTCTACCTGACACCATATCTTTATTTTTCTCACTAGAGGGCACGAATCATTAAGGAAAGTGATATGAATCATTAGCATTTAAAATGGGCAAAAGAGGAAAAAGACTTCAAAATGTTAATCATGAAATTGAACTACTACAACAAGATCTTGATGATGCTTTGCAAGAAATAGACAGGTTACAAAAACAAAATCATTCCATAATTGGAAAAGATGCATAATTTAGAACATGTGCTAATGAAATTTATCATGAATCAGTTAAAGCAAGAGAAGGTAAAGCGTGATGCAATATGTGATACAAGTGACACGATTTAGAATATTGATAGTTCATGTGATACCTGATTTTTGGTTTATGATAATAATGTTGATGTACATATGTATCTCTCTTGTTCTGAGACTCGAGATGACTCTGATGACGATTCTCTAAATTATTATGCTCCAAATGATTATACTGATGACATTTCTCAAGATGAATCTCTTATTGAAGGTGATGAACTAGGTTTCTTTGAGAAGCACACAAAGGGGATAGGTTCAAAACTTATGAATAATATGGGTTATGATGGAAAAGGTTTAGGAAATAATGGTCAAGGTGTCTAGAATCCCATACAAATATGTGTAAGACCAAGAATTGAAGGCCTTGGTTATGAAGGTCAAACAAACAATGCAACTATCAAATTCATGAAGGAGGAAACATTGACAATAGGTGAATCGTCTACAAGCAACAATAGAAGAAATGAACCAAGAGAAGTAGCCACAACAACAAATCCAAGTGAGAGAGTTTGTTGGGAAGTGGTTTTCTCCCAGAGAGAGTCCAACACCAGCTACAAAGATCTGAGAATTCTTGATCCAACCTATTGTCGAGACCCTGAGAGGGAGGTGAAGCAGTCAATGGACTATATGACAGTGAAGGTGTATACTCCCGAGTGGAATAGACATGTGGGGAATGAAATTCCATGAGTAGTGGGCTTAAGAAGGCTCTTGGAGACAATCCTTTTGGTTGCACTGTGCAATTTTCATGTAACCTCAACCTAGTCTAGGATTCTCTTTCCTTCGGTGGAGCTTAGTCCCATCTCGGGGGTGACCCACTGCTGAGCATGATGAGCAGCGTGGTATAAGTTTGGCAGGTTCATGGAAGGTCTGCACGTAGTTGGTGGTGTTACTCTAGTTGAAAAGATAAGTATCATTACTGTGCTTAATTTATATGTTATGCATGTTTGTAATACTTGAATGTTATCATGTATTCTGTTGCGTATATGAATTATTGTCTATTACATTTGAATATGTATGGTAGCAATAAATTTGTGTTATATGTTTTATTTTGATTAAAATGCATGTTAGATATATCTATGTATGTATGTATTTCTGTGTGGTAGCATTTCTTGACCTGTTGGTGGCCGGGGATGTTACAAATTGGTACCAGAGCATGGTTTCGGCACTCAGCATAGATGGGCCATGTTAGTGGTTAACGAGACAAAGTTTTCAGAGTGAATTGTCGTCGAAAGGGACAAAATTCAATGTTCAAAGTGTCCCTGGGTGCAAGGAGTGCATCGACAGAGTCTTTGACTCAAAAAGATTGGGAGAAATAGATTGAGTTTTCTCATGAAGAGACGCAAAGATCTGTTTCAAGGAGTGCACATATCCAAAATTTGACTAAGTGCCGAAGAAACCCTCTAAGAAGAAAGGGGTTCGAGAAACAAATCTCAAGAGGAGGAGCGACAATATTCGTTAGATCTGTTGTTGGAAGGATTCTAGACCGTTACATCTGTGTCCAGGAAAGAAAAGGAGAGTGTTGAGGAGGAAATAGATCCCAAGTCGTCAAATCTGAGTGCAAAGGATTGTCAGTCATTTGATCCAAGTTGACAAGTAGCGCAATATCCACAACTCTGGAGCGAGAGAATTTCGAAAGTTCTGTGATCAAGGAGAAAGCAAAATAGCCGAAGTAGATCACAACCATTCATTGAGAAGAACACACGTCAAGAGATCATGTACTTCGGGTGGAAGTACTTCGTGAGGAGGCAAGTATTATGAGTTTGAAACTCTCGAAGCCCAAAGTGTCGAAGTCACTCATAGCCGTTGATTTTTAAGGAGGAAACGTGTCGGTAGATCGTGAACTCCAGGGAAAAGCTCTCCAGGCAAAAGTGAGTGTAGAGGAGTTGAAACTCCGGAAGCCCAAAGCGCCGAATTGGTGAGTCATGATGACATCACCAGGAGGTGACAAGGACCTTTCCTATACCTGCCATGTTTCCTCACCTGAAATGTTTATAGTTGTACTATGTGGGCCCTGAGGTTGAATAACATAGTTAAAGGTTGGAGGAAGCACACTAGAGTTGATCACGATACATCAATATTGACGGCCAAAAGGCATTGTGGGGACCCAAGTTGCACGGGAGTTAATTCTCCAAGGTGGTCCCGCAATCCAAACCATGGTTTTCTTGGGGGGTTACATGTTAGTGTCAGAAGAATTGTGAGACAAAAGGTGGGTTATTCCAAACCACCATTGCATGCCCCCGCAATTCGAAAAGTGTAAGTGATGTGATGTAATGATGTCAACAAAAGTGTCATGGAAGTGTTCAAAAATTAATGGTTTGGGACATTGGGGGTGTGTGGATGTGAAATCCTCCAAAGTCTTGAAGCTCCGAAGATCTGAAGTCCCAGAGGTCACATGCTTGAATTTCCATAGCGGTGTCAGTCGTTGGATGGCGAGTAGTAGTGGACGGTTGATACGCCCTACTTTGCGAGTTTCTTAATTCAAAAATCCGAGACTCTTTTGTGATGCATTATGAAGTTTTCTGAAAACCGAAGTTCCGAGTAAGTGCCTATCGATCTATCACTTAGTAACAACCCTTGATCACATGGGTTGGGATCTAATAAAAAGGAGCTAATGTCCAAAATTTTTTTTATAGTAGAGCAAATCTCTAAAAGAAGAAATTTGCGGGGATTCTTGATTGAACGAGAATCACAGAGAATGAAAACTAAACGTTTTCTTGAATCAGATTTGTTTATGAATGTTGTGGCATTTGTTAAGGAATGATGGCCTAACAAATTCTGGTTGTCTACACGTTGTGTTTGCAAAAGTTTAACGAGTGCTAGAAAATAATAGAGTTGCCACTGAGTGCAAAGAAATGAAAGAGGCATAGACTGCTTCCTGTTCAGAGAATGAAGAAAAAGGAATGGATGTCCATTTGGGAGTTGAAGGATCGAAATCCAATGGACATGTAGAAGAGATAGATAAGGAATGGCATATCATGAAAATAATTGATCGATTGTAGAAAGAGGTCTAGACTAACCAAGCAGATAATTGAAAGCTCATGAAAGCCAAGGATCGATAGGGAGAATTCAACTTAAAGTTGATGAAGAGTATGGAGAGAATACAAAATAACTTGGATAAGGAGAGTGACTCAAGTGAATAAGGGAGTCAAAAGACCCCTGAGAATAAAATAAGATCAAGAAGTGTTAGTAGGCATCGTCACCACTCCCCGAAGCAGTCCAATAAGGAGGCACACAATAGTTCATGCCCATCTCTTACCAGAAAACATAGGAGATATGGAGTGGATGAGATAAAGGGTGAAATGAACAAGATTAATCCTCTTACATTTTATGGAGAACATAAGAAGGAGGAAGATGTCGAGACATGGTTGCTTGGCATGATGAAATATTTCCAACTGCAGAATTATTCCTCTCATGCAGAAGGAAGAATTGCAATGTATCAACTGAAGGGAAAGGAATCCATGTGGTGGGATCAACTTGTGTAGGTGCAACACATTAGAGAGAAAGATGTTACTTGGAAAGAATTCGAGAAGTATTTTGAAAATAAATACTTGACTAAAAGATATTGTGACAAAAAAATGAAAGAGTTCTTTGAACTCAAGCTCGATAACATGACCATTGATGAATATGAGCGAAGGTTTTTCGAATTACTGAAGTATGTTTCGTTCATCAAGGATGAGACTGTCAAAATTCAAAGGTATCTGAGTGGACTACCACCTTCCATTGGGGACAATATTCAGTATGATGACCCAAAAACTATGGAAGAAATGATAAGAATAGAGACATGCTTATGTGAGAAGCAAAGAGAAAATCCCATTTTTCAGAAGGCTTGGGATGACCAGAAGAAGTTCAATAAAGAATAGAGGCAGAAGGGAAACAAACCTCCCTTTTTCATAAACATTCCTTAAGGAAATCCATCATTTAGAGAGTCGATAACGGATGACGTAGGGGGAGAAAGTCCAAGGTAGACGCCCATTCAGTGTTGGGGCTGCAGGGAAACCACAAGTACATATACTGTCCCCACAAAAAAGGAAAACTGAGAGTTGTCCATAATGTTTAGCAAGATGAAACAGTGGAGGACATGGGCAGTAGAGTACCCTGGATCTATGCATCGCTGGACAACAAGCAAGAAAAATATCAGTCGCACATGATTGAAATTGAAGGTATGATCAATAACCATGCCTTTACTATTTTAATTGATTTAGGGGCCATTCATAGTTATATAGATCCTAGAGTGGTGGAAAGTTTGCAATTGCCAAGAAGAAAACATGGAAAATCTTTGTTAGTGAAGTTGGCTACAAGAAACAAGAGAAAGGTTACAGAGTTGGTTAAGTCATGTCTAGTGGCCATGAATGGACTAAACTCAAGGGCTGAATTGAACATTTTGCCTTTAGGTTCCTATGTCTGTCTAATTGGGATGTATTGGTTGGACCAACACCATGCCATCCTAGAATGCCGTAACAAGGCATTCACTTTCCTAGATGAGAAAGGAAACTCGAGGAAAGTGCAGGGAATTCCCAGGGCCGTCACTGTAAGAGAAATCTCAATGATGCAGCTAAAGAAGTGTTATAGGAAAGGCTGTCAATTATTTGTAGTACAAATGGAGGAAGCACCTAAGGATAAATTATCAAATGTCAAAGATCATGCGGTACTAAAAGAGTTTGAAGATGTATTCAAGGAGGTACCCGGATTACCCCCGAAGAGAGATATCGACTTCTCTGTAAACTTGATGCCTGGAGCAGCTCTAGTGTCAAAACCTCCTTACAAAATGGGTACACCAAAGCTAAAAGAACTGCAATTGTAGCTTGAAGAGCTTCTAAAGAAGGGGTATATATGCACAAGTGTGTCACCTTGGGGTGCCTCAGTCCTATTCGTGAAGAAGACGGATGGGACGTTGAGATTATGTATCGATTTTAGAAAATTGAACAAAGTGACTATAAAAGAACAAGTATCCTCTACCAAGGATCGACGATCTCTTTGACCAGTTGAAGGATGCTAAGATATTTTAGAAAATAGATCTTAGATTAGTATATCACCAGGTAGAATAAAGGATGAATACATTAACAAGACTTCCTTCAGAACAAGGTATGGTTATTATGAATTCACAGTGGTGCCATTTGAGTTTTCGAATGCGCCCGTTGCCTTTATGTGCCTAATGAATGGCGTATTCAGAGAATATCTAGACAAGTTTATCATAGTCTTATTGGATGACATCCTAGTGTATTCCAAGTCAGAGGAAGAGAATGAACAACATCTGTGGATGGTTTTGCAAGTGCCAAGGGAGCACCAACTATATACCAAGTTGAGAAAATGCTCATTTTATCAAAAGAAGATCCATTACTTGAGGCACATCATCTCAAGGGATGCGATAGCCGTGGATCATAAGAATATTGAGGCCATCAAACAATGGTCAGTGCCAAAGAATGTGACAGAAGTCAGATCCTTTATGGGTCTAGCTGGCTATTACAGAAGGTTCATTGTAGGGTTCTCAAGGATAGCTCACCCTATCACTTCCTTGCAAAGGAAGGAGAAGAAATTTCAATGGTCAAAGGATTGTGAGAAAAGCTTCCAGTGATTGAAGTAGTTGTTAACCTGTGCTCCAATCCTAAGGATTTTAGACTTGAATGAAGAATTTGTAGTGTGTACAGATGCATGAAAAGAAGGACTGGGAGGAGTCCTCAGTCAGAATGGGTTTGTAATTTGTTATGAATCTAGAAATTTGAAAGAGAATGAAAGGAACTATGAAACTCATGATTTGGAGTTGGCATCCATAGTGCACGCTCTAAAGAAATGGAGGAATTACCTCATGGGAAAGAGGTTTGAGCTGAGGATAGACCATAGTGGTCTAAAGTATTTGTTTGATCAGCCAACCTTGAATGTTAGGCAAAGTAGGTGGTTGGAGTTTCTTTGTGAATATGACTTTGATATCAAGCATATGAAAGGAAAAGAGAACAAAGTGGTTGATGGAATCAGTAGGAGAGTGCATGAATTGCATGATACAACCATTAGCATGTACTGAACTAATATTAAAGGTAGAATTTCAAAGGTTACAAATGAATATTTGCAGTACAGGGATTTGGTAGCAAAGCTACAACAACATGAGATGCCACAGAAAGTGGAAAATTATAAACTGGAAGTCGATGGAACACTTCTGTACAAGAACAAAATTTATGTACCTAATGTCAAGGACTTGAAAATTATGATTTTGAATGAAATGAATAATGTACCTTATGCAGAGCACCTTGGATATCATAAAACCATGGCAACAATCAAGAGCCATTAATTTTGGCCAGGTATGAAAAAGGAAATTGCAGAATACATCGCTATATGTTATGAGTGTCAGAGGGTTAAATATGATCACATGCACCCAACAAGGTTTCTACAGCCTTTACCCATTCCTGAGTGGAAGTGGGAGGTAGTGATAGTGGATTTCGTCACAGGATTTCCCATAGCAGGTAAGAAACATGATTCAATCATGGTGGTGGTGGAAAAGCTTACAAAAAATGCCCATTTATTCCACTAAATAATACTCACAAGGAAGCTAATGTTGTTGGTATTCTTATGAGGGAAATAACATGATTGCATGCTGTTCCCAAGAAAATTGTGTCTAACAGGGACCTGAAATTTACCTCAAAGTTATGGAAGGGGTTGTTCAAAGGACTCTAAAAAATAATGAACTTCAACAGTGCTTATCATCCTGATTCTAATGGGCAGACAGAGAGGGTGAAACAAGTGATAGAAGATATGCTAAGGATATATGTGATGGACAAACCATCTAAATGGGAAGACTACCTACACTTGGTAGAATTCACCTACAACAATGGGTATGAAGCATCATTGAAGATGAGCCCATTTGAAGCACTTTATGGCAGAAAGTGAAATACTCCAGTAAGATGGGATAATCCAGCTGATAGAGCAGTGGTTGGGCCAGTGTTGCTCAAGGAAATGGAAGAGAAAATGCTAAAAATTAAGCAAAATTTAAAGGCTTCCCAAGGTAGGCAAGAGTTTAAAGTGGGTGATCATGTTTTCTTGAAAGTAAAAGACAATAAAAGTTCCCTAAGGCTGGGCAACTGTTCAAAGTTGGAAGTCATATTTTTTGGACCGTTTCAAATCCTAGAAAGGATTGGACCAGTTTCATATATGATTACATTGCCTGCATCCATGACTGTACATACTGTGTTTCATATTTCATTTCTTAATAAATATATACTTGATGGTAATCATGTAATCGATTGGAATGTGATTCAGGTGGAGCAAGAAGGCATATTGCAAGTGCATCCTATGCGCATATTGGACTAGAAGAGATAACAAATCTAGAATAGAGCCATAGTTCTTGTAAAGGTCCAATGGACTTGGTATGGTCATGAGGACACAACATGAGAACATGAATATTCTATGCGGGCAGAGTACCCACATATTTTTGAAGATTTTGGAAATCTTGTTGATGTTGTGTAAAGAGTTGCACTGAGGACAGTGCAAAAATAAGGGAAGGGGATTGTAATACCCCAAGGTCGAGCCACTGTTGGATTGTAATTTTGTTTATAGACTGATCATTAATAAAAATATAAACATCACTGCATGCAGTCCGACCATAAAGAAAGAGTGATGGGGGACTAAGCTTCCATAAGGTGGGTAAGGGAAAGGGGGTTGAAAGGTTGGAAATAGGGGAGAATCTTAGGGGCTTAAGTCCTTGAGAATAATAGTTTATTATTATTCCAAAGCTATGTGAAACAGATGTTTTTATCCTAAGTCCTAGGAGAGGTAACGTGTGCAAAAGGGAACACATGCAGCTCCAGGAAGACAAGTGTCGACCTGGGCGCATGCAGTTAAAAGCTGAAGTGTCAGTTGTGTTGGGGGTTCATTGGTCATTCTTCCCCATCCTCCGTCTGAAACTATCAGACCTCTATAGTCTACCTCTTCCCCTCACGCACCTCTAGAATCAGTAATCCGTGAGTCCAACTCTGCTAGAGTTCTCTTGCCATTTACGATTCCTTTAAATTCCGTATAGCCTGTACATTTTCCCCTCAACATACCCATGCATACCCGAGAAATAACCCAATGGGAGGGAAAATCGACCCGTGTCATCCTTGAACCCAACATATCCACTCTTGCAGAGAGCCGAGTTCATACCTGGACCGTTTGGGTCACTGCCTTCTATTTTCTTGAGTTGTTTGACCAGTTACAGTTGCAGTCACCCATACCTTGTTGGAACTCAGCCAAAAGTGGCAGAAGAAGAGGTTTGTCAAGCATGTGGTAGAAGAGGCAGTTTTTCAGGCCTATGAGCAACTCTCTCCAGATGAGAGAGTTTGCTAGGAAGTGGTTTTCTCCCAGAGAGTCTCCAGCACCAGCTACAAAGCTCTGAGAATTCCTAATCCGACTTGTTGCCGAGACCCTAAGAGGGAGGTGAAGCAACTAATGGATTGTGTGGCAGTGAAGGTGTATACTCCCAGGTGCAACATGCATGTGGGGAATGAGATTCTGTGAGTAGTGGGCGTAAGAAGGCTTCTAGAGAGAATCCTTCCAGTTGCACTGTGCAGTTTTCCTATAACCTCAGCCTAGTCTAGGATTCTCTTTCCTTGGGTGGAGCTTAGTCCCATCTTGGGGGTGACCCACTATTGAGTGTGATGAGCAATGTGGTCTAAGGCTGGGAGGCTCATTGAAGGTTTGCACATAGTTGGTGGTGTTACTCTAGTTGAAAAGATAAGTATCATTTATGTGCTTAATTTATATGTTACGCATGTTTGTAATACTTGAATGTTATCATGTATTCCATTGTGTATATGAATTATTGTCTATTACATTTGAATCTCTATGGTAGCAGTAATTTTGATTTATATGTTTTATTTCGATTAAAATGCATGTCAAATATATCTATGTATGTATGTATTTCCGCATGGTAACATTGCCTAACCTGTTGGTGGTTGGGGATGTTACATGGGAAGCCACACGTATCCACCTGGAGAATGTGTGAGGCTTCAAACAACCCTAGAAGTGTAAAACTCACAATTATAAAGCAATACAAAAAGACGTGTTCAATAAAAAATGGACAGGAAGAGCCAGTTGGAATAGGTGGGTGGCCACCAATATCCAACCGGATCAATCCTCTCCCCTTAGGAGGCAATGGTCTCCATTGCGTTGAGTTCCCTCATCAGGTGAAGAAAATTCTGTTGGATTTGTTCTTGAGTGAGCCACTTACCTTGGTGTAGGAGTTTCCCTGCCTTGATAACCCAATAAAGTTGGATCTGCTACTGGGGAGTTCCATTGACCTGTGTGTCCACTATATGATTAGTGGAGGCTTGTTCCATGCATTCAAGGTTGATATATAGTGGTGTCAGTTGTTTGGAGATCTCAAAGGTGTCCAATAATGATGAAAAATATGGCCAAAGGAGGTCCACATTGAATACTAGATGCATACCAAGGAAGGGTGGAGTGTTGAGCTCAAAATCATTGCTACCCACATCCTTGGTGATAGTGTAAGGCCCATAATGAAGTGGGTGAAGCTTCCAATGGGGCTCGATGAGACACTCCTTCTACAAATGTAACTAAACTTTTTCACCAACCTGAAATTGGTGTGGTACCTTATGTTGATCATGGCGCTGCTTGTACTTAGCATTGGATTTCTGCAAAATATCCCCGACATGTTGGCGGATGTGTTGAATCTACTCAATGAATCTGGTGGCTTTGTCAATCATAGACTGATCAGGGGAAGTGTCTATCTGTGCTGTGGCAAGAGGAAGCACAACATCAATGGGTCCCAAGGGTTGGAATCCCAGACCCACCTGAAATGGGCTATGGCCGGTGGAACTATGGAGAGCCATGTCATAACTGTGTTATACATATGGGAGACTCTCATCCCATGTATGAGGATGCTTAGAATTGTACATGTGTAGGATGTGCACAATCATATGATTGACGACCTTGGTTTGGACATCGGTTTGGGGGTGGAAAGCAGTGGATTTTGTGAGCTTTGTGTCCAATGGAGACCAAATACTCGAACAAAAGGTGTTGAGGAAACTGTTGTCTTGGTTGGAGATGATGGTCTGTGGTATCCCAAAGTGGAACCAAACTCATTCAAAGAAGAGCTTGGCAGTATCTACCTCTGTGAAATTCTTCTTACAGGCTGTGAGAATGGCCATCTTTGAAAACCGATCAACAACCACAAACACACAGTCATTTCCGTGCTTGGTGGATGAGAAACCAGACATGTAATCCATGGAGATGGATTCCCACGACCTCTCAAGAATAAGAAGAGGGGTGTATAAGCCTTGCTTCTTGATCAATGGATTTGAAATGGCATAGGCAATGCAATATGTGATATACTTGTTGATGTCATGTCAAATTTTTGGCCAATGAAAGTGTTTCTGAAGAATGAACACAGTTTTCTCTACGTCAAAATGTCCTTCCACCCGACTATAGTGGGTTTTCCAAATCATCTTTTCACACTCTCTTGTAGGAACATATAGATGGCCCATGTCACATAGGAGTCAGTACTGAATATGAAAATAAGTGACATTGGCGATTGTACCAAAGAGTTGATATATGGTGGAAAAGTACGAATCTTGCTAGTAAAGTTGGGGCCACTCCGATGTTTCATGTCCACGAGAATGGAGCACAGTGGTGAGTGTAGCCACAGGAGGCCAACTGATCCAATCAAGGACACAATTGGAGATACATGTCTTATATTTGATGTTGAGATGGAACTGCTGTAGGTACGTGGACCACTTCTGATGGAGGTCATTCTGTAATTTCCCTTGTGTCTGTATGAACCACAGAGGCTTGTGATCAGTGTGTATGATCATATCTTTCCCCAAAATGTAATGTTTCAATTGACAATAGGCTTGTACCATGGAACACATTTACTTGTCATAGGTGGGGTATTTATGAATAGTATCAAAGAGTGTCTCACTATGGTATGCCACCGAATGCCCATACTGAGTGAGAACTGCACCCACAACATAGTCAGATGAATCAGTCTCAATCTCGAATGGTTGTTGTAGATCGAGAAAGGAGAGTAATGGAGCTGAGCACTAAGGATGTTTCAGATCATTGAATGCTCATTGATGCTCCTTCCCCCACACAAACTTGGCCCTACCTCCACCCTTGGTCACCTGGCTGAGGACCCATGCAATATGGGAGAATTCCAGCATGAATCATCGGTAGAAATTGGCTAGTCCCAAGAAGCTCTGAAGCTCGGTGAGTGTGGTCGGGGTTGGCCAGTCATTTATGACTTGGATATTAGCTATATAAATATGTAGCCCGTGCTCATCAACAATGTATCCCATGTATTGGACCATGTTCATGCCAAAAGATCATTCTTCCAAGTTGGCATAAAGCTTGTGTTGTCATAGAGTGCTCAAAACCTGCTGAATATGCCACATGTGCTCCTCCCACGTTCTGCTAAAGATGAGGATTTCATCCAAATATACTACCAAAAAGGAGTTGGTGAAGGGTCTCAATACATTTTCCATCAACCTCATGAAAGTGGTTGGTGCATTTGTTAAGCCGAAGGGCATGACTAGCCATTTGTAGAGACCTTCTTTAGAATTGAAGGCTATCTTCCAGACATCTGGTGGTTCGATGGGAACCTGGTGGTAGCCTGACTTTAGGTCAATATTGCTGAAGAAATTTACCCCCATGAGTTGGTCAATAAGGTTATCAATCCTGGGAATGGGGTAGTGGTTCCTGGCTGTGACTTTGTTTAAGGCTTTGTAATCAATGCAGAGTCCCCAAGTCCCGTCCCTCTTCTGCACCAGTACAATCAGGCTTCCGAAAGGGGAGGATATGAGTTCGATGTGCCCCTTTTGAAGAATCTCTTGGATCTGATGCCTGATTTCATCATTCTCCGTCAATGAGCACTGATAGAATGGTCTATTAGGTAGAGGTGTGTTGGGGGTCATATCAATTGGATGCTTGACTTGGTAGTGTGTCGGTACCCCTGTAGGTGAGGTGAAGATGTATTTGTATTCTTCCACGATCCCATCCACTTTCTTCTACTGCAAAGAGAGACGTTGTGTAGAGGCCACATATGTGGAGATGACCTTCTTCTTACTATGAGAATGGATCACGAAGAATATGAACTTCCTAGTCTATGAAATGACCTTATTGCATTACTTAGCAGAGATTAAAGAAATAGAAGTAGGCGGTGCCACCTTTATGATCCTGTACAATTGTCTACCTAAAATAATAATAACACTACAGGGTCTAGAATCATACACATCATGATTCTTGCACAAATATGGTTGTCCTAAAAGAACATCACAAACTTCAAGGGAAGGAATATCACACAGTACCTCATCTTTGAAATGCTAGATGTCATAGGGTAGAAAACACTGTTCGCTAACACAGAGATCTCTTCCTTGATGAAGCCAACCAATGGTGTAGGATTGTGGGTGAGGTGTCGTTGGTAGGTTCAACTGCTCGATGACCTCTGCTGAAATTAGGTTCTTCTGACTACCATTGTCGTCAATGAAATGAATCGTAGCCCCCTTGACCCATATATGGGAGTGAAAGAGGCATTCCCCTTCCTATGGTTCTTCTAGTTCACTTAGTCGAAATTTGGTGGTAGCGACTGTGGCACTGGGTTCAACATCGATAATCTACTTCCCTCCTTCAAGATTTGACTCAAAATCATAATCAACCTCTGACTTGGAAGCCTTCAGCTCGACCACGAGGGACTACTTGTAGTGACATTCGTCGATATTGTTCCAAGGACTTTTATGGTACTCACACCATTTTCCCGTGTCCTTCTTCGTCTTCTCATTTCCGTTCTTGTGTTGCGGCTTAGATGGATTGTCCTGAGGGTGACCATATTGAATTGGTCCTTTTCTATGTGGTTTGGGGTTTCCTTTTCCCTACTTCAGTTGTGAGGTGTTTGCATATCCAAATTCTCATCGTTTCTTCTTAAATTTATGCTCAATATTGACAACGTATCTATAAGTCATGCCCAATGAGGTGATGTCCAGGAACTCCATTTTTGTTTGAATGTATCTATGCAAACAACTGTGGTATTTGAGCACCATATGATGCTTAGAATCTTTGATAATCAATTTGGTGCATAGGGTATGGAAATTATTGGTGAATTCTGGTATTGTCTGGTCCCTTTCTTGATGTAGGGTGGTCCATATGGTGTACTGGTCCTCGTAGCTTCCAATAAGGTAGTATTGTTCTTTAATGGTGTCCCAGAAGGAATCCCATGTAGGGGCCACCACAAAAATTACATATTCCTCCATGGCCCTTTGCTCAAAGTAAGTATCCCACTAGTCTTTAACATGGGGAACAACCTTGAGGAGTGAAAAAGTGATATTTTCCCTATCAAAAAAATCGTGGACCGAAAAATATCCTTCGAGCAGATTCAACCATTTATCTACAAAATCATCATCTATAAGTCCTTCAAATAATGAAATATCAAAATTTACCTGTACCTTGAAGGGGGTTGCATGGCTGCTTGATGAAGATTCTTCTACCGTGGGAAACCGTCGAAGGATTTGCGTGAAGCTGTCCATCATTTCGTTCCTTTGTCACGCGAGGGATTCCTCGACCAAAATTTTAATAGGATTTCCTGCTCCATCATCTTTCTTTTCATCTCCCATGGGTTTTTGTCAGGCTCGGTGCGACCGATCTGGTAATGGCTCAATTGGATCGAGTCCCAACTTCTTGTACCCAGACCTTGTCGGGGACATGCATGAAGAAAAACAAATGAAGAGAAGACCTCTCTGATACCACTGATCCAAATTTAGGAGAGGAACGCAATGATTAAAAGAATTAATACAATAATCATGGAGATAGGAACAATAACACAAATATCCAGTGAACCATATCTTCTATCAAATAATGAAATAGGATGAAACTTTAAAATTGTAGAACTGAAACTTGTTCGAATGGTGGTAGCTATCTTTGAGAAGATATGTGGCTGCTATGTGCATCTGTCTGAGCATAATGGATTACAATGAGGCTCCAAAGGCCCATTTCCTATTACTCATGAATTCCAAAAACCTAGACATCCTAAAACCTAACCCTAGAAGGTGAAACGCCAAAAGTCATCTGGGCCCTATGGGTAAGTTGGTGTAATTTGGTACCCCAACTTCCTAGGGTCGTAACTTTTGCATACAACCTCCATTTTAGGCGCGTGATAGCCCATTGGAAATGTATTTCATAGAAATATACATTATGTCATCAAACTTTGACTCCTTCTATATTCTGACTCCAACGAGTCCAAAAAACAATGTTTAGATCCCAAAAACATTCCTGGAAGTACAAGAAGATGTGTTGACATGAAAACATACAAAATAATCCAGTTGGATTAGGCAAGAGGCCACTCATATCCACCTGGAGAATGTGTAAGGCTTTAGACAACCCCAGAAGTGTATAACTCACAATTATAAAGTAGTACAAAAAGACATGTTGAATCAAAAACAAACACGAGGAGCTAGTTGGAATAGGTGGGTGGCCACAAATATCCACATGGATCAATCCTATGCCCTTAGGAAGCAATGGTGTACATTGTAATGAGTTCACCCATTAGGTGAGAAAAATTTTGCCGTATTTGGCCTTGGGTGAGCCACTTGCCTTGGTGTAGGAGTTTCCCTACCTTGACAACTCGATAAAGTTGGATCTGCCACTGGCGAGTGTGGTTGGCCTGTGTGTCCACTATCTGATTGGTGGAGGCTTGTTCCATGCAGTCAAGGTTGAGCTCTGTTTGTGTCAGTTGTTCGACGATCTCAGAGGTGTCCAATAATGGTGGAAAATATGTCTGAAGGAGGTCCACATTGAATACTGGATGTAGACCAAGGAAGGGTGGAGTGTTGAGGTCAAAATAATTGCTACCCACAACCTTGGTGATAGTTTAAGGCCCATAACAAAGACAACAAAGCTTTTGATGGGGCCCGGTGAGATGCTCCTTCTACAAATGTAACCAGACTTTGTCGCCAACCTGAAACTAGTGTGGTACCTTGTGTTGATCATGGCGTTGCTTATACTTAGCATTGGATTTTGCAAAATATCCTGGACTTGTTGGTGGATGTGTTGAATTCTCTCAATGAATCTGGTGGATTTATTGATCATAGACTGATCAGGGGAAGAGTTTGTCTGTTCGGTGGAAAGAGGAAGTGAAACATCAATGGGTCCCAAGGGTTGGAATCCCAGAACCACCTAAAATGGGATATGTATGGTGGAACTGTGGAGAGACCTATTGTAACTGTGTTGGACATATGGGAGACTCTCGTCCCATGTAGGAGGATGCTTATAATTGTACATGCGCAGGATGTGCACAATCCTGTGATTGACAACCTTGGGTTGGTCATCGATTTGGGGGTGGAAAGTAGTGGATTTTGTGATCTTGGTGTCCAACAGAGACTAGAGACTCGACCAAAAGGTGTTGAGGAACCTGTTGTCTTGGTTAGAGATGATGGTCTGTGGTATCCCAAAGTGGACCCAATCTCATTCGAAGAAGAGCTTAGCAGTATCTACCACTATGAAATTCTTCTTATAGATTGTGAGGATGGACATCTTCAAAAACCGATCAATGACTACAAACACACAGTCATTTTCGTGCTTGGTGGATGACAAAACAGACATGTAATCCATCGAGATGGATTCCTACGACTTCTAAAGAATAGAAAGAGGGGTGTATAAGCCTTGCTTCTTGATGGTTGGCTTGGAAATGGCACAGGAAGCGCAATATCTGATATACTTGTTGACTTCCTGTCTAAGTTTTGGCCAATGAAAGTGTTTTTGAAGAACGACCACAATTTTCTCTACGCATAAATGTCCTGCCACCCGACTGTAGTGGGCTTCCCAAATCATCTTTGCATGCTCACTTGTAGGAACACATAGATGGCCCAAGTGGCATATGAGTCTATCATGAATGTCAATATCAGTGAGAGTGGCACCTATACCCAAGAGCCGATATGTGGTCAAAGTTCAGATCTTGATGGTAAAGTTGGGGCCACTACGATGTTTCATGTCCATAGGAATGGAGCACAATGGTGAGTGAAACCATAGGAGGCCGACTAAGGAAGTCAACGACATGATTGGAGATACATGTCTTATACTTGATGTTGAGATAGAGCTGTTATAGGTAGATGGACCACTTTTGATGCCAGTCGTTTTGCAATTTCCCCTGTGTCTGTATGAACTACAGAGGCTTGTGATCAATGTGTATGATCGTCTCTTTCCCCATAATGTAATGTTTCCGTTAACGATAGGCTTGTACAATGGAATACATTTCCTTGTCATATATGGGGTATTTCCGAACAATATCGAAGAGTGTCTCACTATGGTATGCCACCAGATGCTCGTCCTGAGTGAGAACTGCTCCCATAACATAGTCAAATGCATCAGTCTCAATATTGAATGGTTGTTGCAGATCGATCAAGGAGAGTATTGGAGATGAGCACACATGATGGTTTAGATCATCAAATTCTTGTTGTTTCTCCTTCCCCCACACGAAATTGGCCCCACCACCACCCTTGGTCACCTGGATGAGGGCCCATGCAATATGGGAGAATCCCAACATGAACCGTCGGTAGATTTTGGCTAGTCCCAAGAAGCTCTGAAGCTCGGTTAGTGTGGTTGTGGTTGGCCAATCATAGATGACTTGGATCTTATATGGATCAACATGTACCCCATGCTGATCAACAATGTAGCCTAGGTATTGGACCCTGTTCTTGCCAAAAGATCATTTTTCCAAGTTGGCATAAAGATTGTGATGCCACAGAGTGCTCAAAACCTGTTGAATATGCCGCATCTGCTCCTCCTACATTATTCTGAAGATGAGGATGTCATCCAAATATACTACCACAAAGGAGTTGGTGAAGGGTCTCAATACATCATCTACCAACCTCATGAAAGTTGTTGGTGCATTTGTTAATCCAAAGGGCATGACTAGCCATTCGTAGAGACCTTCTTTAGACTTGAAGGTTGTCTTCTAGACATCAGTTGGTTTGATGGGAACCTGGTGGTATCTAGACTTCAGGTCACTCTTGTTGAAGAACTTTTCCCCCTTGAGTTGGTCAAGAAGGTCATCAATCCTGGGAATGGGGTAGCAGTTCTTGACTATAATTTTGTTTAAGGCTCTGTAATCAATGTGGAGTGGCCAAGTCTCATCCTTATTCTGCAACAGTACAATCGGGATTCCACAAAGGGAGGAGCTGGGTCTAATTTTCCCCTTTTAAAGAATCTCTTGGATCTGACGCCTAATTTCGTCATTCTCCATTAGCAAGCACCGATAGACTAGTCCACTCGGTAGAGGTGCATCGGGGATCAGATCAATTGGATGCTTGACTTGGCAGTGTGTCAGTACCCCTGTAGGTGAGGCGAAGATGTCTCTGTGTTCTTCCACAATCCTATCCACTTGCTTCTACTGCAAAGAGAGGTGTTGTTTAAAGGCCACGGATGTGGCGGTGACCTTTTGCTTACTGTGAGCATGGATCACAAACAATATGAACTTCCCGGTCTGTGAAATGACCTTACTGCATTTCTTATTAGATATTAAAGAAATAGAAGTAGGCGGTGCCACCTATGGGATCCTGTACAATTGTCCATCCAAAGTAATAATAACACTGTGGGGTCTAGATTCATACACAACATGTCACTTCCACAAATATGGTTGTCCTAGAAGAACATCAAAAACTTCAAGGGGAGTAATGGATTAAAATGAGGCTCCAGAGAACCTTTTTATATTACTCATGAATTACAAAACCCTAGACATCCGAAAACCTAACCCTAGAAGGTGAAACAACAAAAGTCATGTGGACCCTATGGGTAAGTTGGTGTAATTTGGTAGCTCAACTTCCTAGGTTCATAATGTTTGAATACAACCTCTGTTTTAGGCACGTGATAGCCCGTTGGAAAGGTATTTAAGAGAACTACACATTCTACCATTAAACTCTAACTTGCTCTAGATTCTGATGGTGGTGAGTCCAAAAGAAAATGTTTAGGGCCACAAAACATCCCTGGAAGTACAACAAGATGTGATGACATGAAAACATACAAAATAATCTAGTTGGATTAGGTGAGAGGCCACTCGTATCCACTTGGAGAATGTGTGAGGCTTCAGACAACCCCAGAAGTGTAGAAATCACAATTATAAGGTAGTACATAAAGACGTGTTGATTCAAAAATGGACACGAGGAGCCAGTTGGAATAGGTGGGTGGCCACCAATATCCACCTGGAAGAATCCTCCGCCCTTAGGAAGAAATGGTATCCATTGCATTGATTTCCCCCATCAGGTGAGGAAACTTCTACTGGATTTGGCCCCGGGTGAGCCACTTTCCTTGGTGTATGATTTTCCCTGCCTTGACAACCCTATAAAGTTGGATCCACTACTGGAGAGTGCCCTTGACCTATGTGTCCACTATCTAATTGGTGGAGGCTTGTTCCATGCTGTCAGGGTTGAGATCTATTGGTTTCAGTTGTTCGTCAATCTCAGAGGTGTCCAATAACAATGGAAAATATGGCTAAAGGAGGGCCACATTGAATATTGGATCCAGACCAAGCAAGGGTGGAGTGTTGAGCTGAAAAGAATTTCTACCCACAAGATTGGTGATAGTGTAAGGCCCATAACGAAGTGGGCGAAGCTTCTGATGGGGCCCAGTGAGATGCTTCTTCTACAAATGTAACCAGACTTTGTCACCAAATTGAAAGTTGTGTGGTACCCTATGCTTATCATGGTGCTTCTTGTACTTAGCATTAGATTTCTTCAAAATATCCTGGACCCGTTTGAGGATGTGATGAATCCACTCAATGAATTTGGTGGCTTTGTTAATCATAGACTGATCAAGGGAATAGTCTGTCTGTGCGGTGGAAATAGGAAGTGCAACATCAATGGGTCCCAAGGGTTGGAATCCCATACCCACTTGAAATGAGCTATGGTCGATGGAACTATGGAGAGCATTTTTGTAACTTTCTTGGACAATGGGAGACTCTTGTCCCATGTAAAGGGATGCTTAGAATTGTACATGTGCAGAATGTGCACAATCATCTGATTGACGACCTTGGTTTATCCATCGATTTGGCAGTGGAAAGCAGTGGATTTTGTGAGCTTGGTGTCCAACAGAGACCAAAGACTCGACTAGAAGGTGTTGAGGAACCTATTGTCTCGTTCAGAGATGATGTTCTGTGGTATCCCAAAGTGGACCCAAACTTGTTCAAAGAAGAGTTTGGAAATATCTGCTGCCGTGACATTCTTCTTACAGGCTGTGAGTATGGCCATATTTGAAAACCGATCAACGACCACAAATAGATAGTCATTTCCATGCTTTGTGGATGAGAAACCAGAGATGTAATCCATGGAGATGGATTCCCACGGATTCTTGGGAATAGGAAGAGGGGTGTATAATCCTTTCTTCTTGATGGCTGGCTTGGTAGTGGCGCAGGCAGTGCAATATCTGATATACTTGTTGATTTCATGTCAAAGTTTTTTCCAATGAAAATATTTCTGAAGAACGACCACAATTTTCTCTACGCCAAAATTTCCTACCACCTAACTATAGGGGGCTTCCCAAATCATATTTGCATGCTCACTTGTAGGAACACAGAGATGGCCCAGGTGGCATAAGAGTGTGTCCTGAATGCAAAAATCAGTGACAGTTCCTCCGGTACCCAATAGGTGATATGTGGTGGCGAAGTCCAGATATTGTTGGTAAAGTAGGCGGTGCCACCTCTGGGATCCTGTACAATTGTCTACCCAAAGTAATAATAACACTACGAGGTCTAGACTAATACATAGCATGATGCTTCCACAAATATGGTTTTCCTAATAGAACATCACAAACTTCAAGGGAATAAATATCACATAATACCTCATCTTTTAAAGGCTTGATGCCCTAGGGCAGACAACACTGTTGGTTGACACAAAGATCTCTTCCTTGACGAAGCCAACCAATGGTGTAGGGATGTGGGTACGGTCTCATTGGAAGGTTCAACTTCTTCACAACTTCTGTTGAAATCAGGTTCTTCTGACTACTGCTATCGACAATGAAATGAATTGGATCCCCCTTGACCCACATATGCGAGTGAAAGAGGCATTCCCCTTCCTCTGTTTCTTATGGTTCTCTTGGTTTGACTTTGATGGTATCTACCATGGCACTGGGTTTAGCATCGATAATCTGATTCCCTCCTTCAGGATTTGACTTAGAATCAAAATCAGCCTCTGAATCGAAATCCTTCAGCTCAACCACGAGGGAGTGCTTGGAGCGACATTCGTCGATGTTGTGCCAAGGAATTTTATGGTACTCACACCATTTTCCTGTGTTCTTCTTCATCTTCTTGTTTCCCTTCTTGTGTTGCAGCTTGGACGAATTGTCCTGAGGGCGACCATCTCGACTTGGTCCCTTGCTGTGTGGGCTGGGGTTGCCTTTTCCTTGCTTTGGCTGTGAGGGGTATGCAAACCCAAACTCTCTCCACTTCTACTTAAATTTATGCTCGATCTTGACAGTGTATCTATAATATGTGTCCAATGAGGTGATTTCCAGGAACTCTGTTTCTATTTGAATGTATCTATGCAAAGAACCGCGGTATTTGAGCACCAGATGATGCTCAGAATATTTGATTCCCAATTTGGTGCATAGGGTATGGAAATTATTGGTGAAGTATGGTACTTGAGATTGTATGATCCTCCTCAATCATAGGAGGCTCATACAATCTCAAGTTTCCCACATTTACAACTGAATAAATTTTCTTATATGGAGGCAATTCTAACTAGAAAGCATTAGAACCAATTTTGTCTAA
The DNA here is from genome assembly GCA_009831015.1 of Picea engelmannii. Classification (NCBI taxonomy): domain Eukaryota; kingdom Viridiplantae; phylum Streptophyta; class Pinopsida; order Pinales; family Pinaceae; genus Picea; species Picea engelmannii. The sequence continues at coordinate 88,058 of ML795759.1, forward strand.
AATTTTGAAAGGACCATAGCGAATTGGTTTTATCTTTTTACCTTCTCCTTGCAATATTTCTTTGCTGATGTATAACCAGACTTGATCTCCCACTTTAAACTGATGATCAAATCGATGCATGTCATGTCTCGCCTTGCATTTGGCTTGGATTTTCTGCAACTGTTCCAGTACTTCCTGATGAATCAATTAGATCTGTTCAATGAAATTTGTATCCTTGTCCACATCACTGTGTCTGTCTACTACAATGTCCTTCCCAAAGACAAAATCCAAAGGAGATTTTGGCAAGTATTCCAAACATGTTTCAAATGGAGTTCTCTGAGTAGAAGAATGTTTGACTCGATTATACGCATGTTTCACTTAACACAAATGTTCATCCTAAATCTTAGGATGCTTGTTGCAATATGCCTGAAGCAGATGCACTATTGTTATATTCACTACCTTTGTCTTCCCGTCCATCTGTGGATGAAATTATATGTTCTTCTTCAGTACGGTGTCCATAAGATCCCACAATCTTGAGCAAAATTTCCCCATAAACCTGAAGTCTCGATCATATACAATAGAAGTAGGTAACCCAAAATGAACCCATACATTTTCAAAGAACATTTGCGCTATTTGTTCAGCTGTGACTTTCTTTTTACAAGGAATTAGAACACACATCTTGTTGAACCTATCCACAACTACATACAAGTAATCATGGCCTTTCCTAGACATAGGAAATCCCCCCACAAAATCCATAGATACACTTTCCCATGGTCTAGAAGGAATAGGAAGTGGTGTGTACAATCCTAAATTTATGTTACTTGGTTTGCTTACTGTACACATAGTACACCCTTTAACATACTTGGATACAGTTTCATGCATTCTAGGCCAATAACAAAACATTTGTAAGTGAGAAACTATTTTGTCTACACCAAAATGTCATGTTATAAGAGAAGTATGTACCTCCCTGATGACATGGAATCTTTCACTTTCTGGAATACATAACTTTCCCAAATGATACAAAAGTTTGTCTTTAATATGATAATTCAATTCTTCTGCTCTTTTACCATGAATTAAAGTTGCGTAGACCTCTTTAAAATCTTTGTCCTCAACATATTGTTCAATGTAACTTTCATGAGTAATTGAATTGTTCTTAAGGATTGTAGCAATTGTACTAGAAGGTCTTGATAACATATCAATAACTTTATTATGAATGCCTTTCGTATATATGATGACCAAATAAAATTGTTGTAAAACCCCATCCATCTAAAATGCCTTGATTGTTGTAGCTTAGTTTGTGATTCTAGATATTTTAATGGTTGGTGATCAGTATGTATTATTGTTTCCTTTCCCATTAAGTAATTTTTCCACTTTTTTCCACTTTGTACTAAAGCATACAATTCTTTATCATAGGTTGGATAGTTAATTACTATTGTAGTGAAGGTCTCGGGATGATAGCATATGGGATGTTTGTGTTGCATCAACACTACCCCCATGGCATAGTCACTTGCATCGGTTTCAATTTCAAAAGACTACTGGAGATCTGGCAATGCTAGAACAGGCGTTGTACTAATCTTCTCCTTCAAAGTGTTGAAAGCCTTTGTTGGATTCCTCCCTAATGGAATACTGTTTTCACACTCGTCAAAGCATGTAAAGGAGCTACAATTAGAGAGAAATTTGCAGTAAACTTCCTCCAATACTGTGTTTCCCCCATGTAGCTTCCTACTTCAGTTAAAGTTTTACGCCTTGGCCAATTTACAATGACCTTAAATTTAGAGGGATCAATCTTAAGTTCTCCACCCCCTACAATATAGCCCAAATATACAAGAAATGTTTTTCCAAATTCACATTTTGACAACTTTACAAAAAGTTTCTCTCTCTGCAATACTGAAAGTATCTTCCTAACATGATGGACATGCTCTTCCCTAGTCCTACTGAAAATAAGAATATCATCTATGTATACTTTTACAAAATCATCAATGAATGGTCTAAATACATCATTCATTACCCGCATAAAAGTATTAGGTGCATTAGTAAGCCCAAATGGCATCACTAACCATTCAAGCAATCCATGTTTTGTTTTAAAAGCAGTTTTCCATATATCCTGTTCAACAACTCTGATTTGAAGGTAACCACTTCTTAAGTCTAATTTAGTAAAATATACCACTTTTTTCAATTGATCTAATAAGTCGTCAATGCAAGGAAGAGGGTAACGATTTTTTACCATGATCTTGTTCAAGGCTCGAAAGTCCACACACATGCGCCATGTGCAATCTTTCTTTGGCACCAGAATGATAGGTGACCCACATGGAGAAGCACTTGGTCTGATGACCCCTTGTTCAATCAACTCTTGTACCTATTTCTTTATATCTTCATTTTCCAAAACTTATAACCTTTACATTCCAATGTTAGGAAGAGGAACATCTTGCTGCAATTGTATCTCATGTTCAACTTGTCGTTTTGGAGGTAATCCTTTCGGAACTTGAAAAATATCATCATAGTTAGAAACAAATATAACTAAGTCATATTTCAACTTTGTATCACAATATTGGAAAGCATCAATTCCATCAGTATCCTTTTCTTTTATGACCATTAGTTAATATATTTTACTGACATTTACAATTCTCATCATTTTCCCTGAGTTGATTAGTGACAGATTCAATTTCTTCTAATGAGCCCTTAAAACATATTATTTTCCAAATTTAGTTAATTGATACTTATTGTCTTCATGATAGAATATTGAATTTATATCAAACAAATATGGACTCCCAAGTACAATACCACATATATCAAGTGGAACTACATCTAACTCAACCTCATCTATAAATTGTGAAGTGATGGAAAACTTTATAACACATTTCCTATTCATTTGCAACCAATTATCATTATGAAGCCATCCTAATGGATATGGTTTCTTATGAGATTTAGTAGTTAATCCAAACTTTTTAACAATTGTCTCGGATATTAATTTTACTTGTGAGCCGCTATCAAACATAGTATCAATTTTTGTATGTTTGGAAATTACTCTTATGTGAAAAAGTTTTGTTCATTTGATCTCATCAACTTCATTATCAACTTTTATAGACTAAACTGAGGAACTTGTACTAGCTTCAAAAATTTTACCTTTGACTCCCATGACTGTGACCTTGGTCTCATCTCCCGAATTGGCTCCCAAGTATGTTTGAGTTGTTGTAGTAGTCTTTGGCTTCCCTTTATTTCTAAACTTTGATGGTTTCAATTCTGGGTGAAGAATCCAACAACGATCTTCATTATGGCCTTCTTTCTTACAATGAGTGCATGTATGTTTTTCCTTCTTCATCGCATTAGACTTCTTCCCTTTAAACTTATCTTTACCCTTGCCTTTTTTTTGTTCCTTCAGTAGTTTTAAATGGTTTTACAAAATCAACATTTACATTCTTGCCTCTAGATTCAAGATGAGTCGCTTGCACACACACCTCATCTAAACTAGTTGGATTAAACATAAGAATAGTATGTCGTAAATAGCTATGAAAACCACCTATGTACTTAATAAATGTATCTTGAGTATCCAATGGTATACCCAACAATAAAGATCTTTTTCGAAACTCATGTGTGTAACTTTGAACAATTTTTCCCTTTAACTGCCTAAAGTTCTGCCATGACATAATAACTTGTTGCATATAAGCTAGAGGATAAAACTGATTTTGTAATACATATGTAAAATCAAGCCAAGAGGAGAGTCTCTTACCGAACTTTTTAAGTTCCTATTTTTTCCTTCTTTCCCACCACACAAGGGTGGTTCCTCCCATATTGAGACTAGCAAGATGGATCACAGTCTCCTCATCTATGATTTTTTGTATCCTGCAATATAATTCAATTTGTCTTATCCAATTGTCTAACTTTTCCGCATTTAGTTCCCCATCATAAAAAGGTAACTCAAACTTAACATCAAGCTTTAATAGAGGAATGTCATAATTATGTTTATGTGTATGTTTTTGTATAGAATGTGTCGTAGAATGAGAAGTGGCATTTGAAGTAGAACTTGAATAATAAGGAGAAGAAGGTGGTGAAGAAGGAGGATTGAAAGAGTCTCATTTCTCTTCACTTTTCTCCTTCATAATATGTTCTCCTAGAATAGGTTTCTTTCTCTCCAAAAAATCATCAAATAACACTTTGACCATTTCTGACATGGATAAAAATGCTTTTTCGAACTCTCTAGTTCGTGGAGAAGGTTCTTCTTCTGTCACCATTCTTCTCTTCCTCAACACTCGTTCTATCTCTGAAATGAATTCAACCAATTATCCTTCTCCTCTTCGAGATTTGGATCTTGTGAGAATCCAATCCTGCACTTGTTAGACCTTCCAACACAACCAAAGCTCTGATACCAAACTACTTGATCCAAAAATGAAAGGTATTATAAACAATGTGTCATTAACTTGATGCTCATGGATAATTAAAGAGTTCAACCATCATTAAACATGCCTCAAATAAGAGAAAATAACAACAA
>ML795759.1:118090-149074 GCA_009831015.1 Picea engelmannii
TCAGTGTGAACAAGTTCAAGATGTTGTTTGGCTTGATTGGAAGATTGTGGAAAACTAGTTCTCTTATGTTTTCCAAGTATGCAAGACTCACATGGGGGAATTTTCTCTTTAAAGATAGGTAGACCTCTGACCATGGAGTTTTTCTGAAGAAGACTTAGACTCTAAAATGGTAGATGTCAAAATCTTGTATGCCAAACCATTGTTTCATTCAGGGTGGATGCACTATGTGCATATGGTTGACTCAGATTTGCAGTTCTGAGGGTAAGGGGAAACATCCTATTTGGGGTCATATGGATTTCAGAAATTAATTTCCTGCTTGGGATTTTATCAAATATCTTGCATGATGCTCCCTCAAAAAGTACCTTATAGCCATGTTCAATAAGCTGTCCTACACTTAGCAAATTATGTTTTAAATCTGGAACATGATAGACATTGTTTATGTCTTTCTTTACATTCTGTTTAGTAAGAATAGGAACAGTTCCTTTTCCTTGAACTTTGACTAAATAATAATTTCCAAGTGTAATATCAGATGAGATTGAAGAATCAATGCATGAAAGTAATTCTTTGTTACCTGTCATGTGATTGCTGCATCCACTGTCCAACAACCAAAGATCTTTAGGTTTTTCTTCAGTCTTGTGGCATGAGAGAAACATACCTCTTGAGGTGTCTCCCGTATGATTTGACACATGTGCTCTGCCTGAGAGCTGATCTTCTTGCTTCTTCCTGCATTCAGATTCATAGTGCCCATACTTTTTGCAATAATAGCATTGTGTGCTTGTTTTGTCATTTGATCTTCTCCCTCTGCCTCTTTGAGGCTAGAAGTTCTGATGTTGATTTTGTTGCTGATGTCTTTGACCTTGGAAATTATGATTCGGATATTGTTGTCTGTTACCTCCACTAGAATGAGAGTTATTTTGATTTCTCCCTCTTCCTTGGTAACCTCTGCTTCTTCCTCTTCCTCTCCATTTGCTGAAGGAGAATTGAGTTTTGAAGGCATTGGAGATTGACTCATCTGTGAGATGCAGTCTGGTCTCATGTGTCACCAGAGAACCAATTAATTCTTCTGTTGAAAATTTTGACAGATTCTTGGATTCAAGGATGGCTGTTACAACCATTTCGAATTTCTTGGGTAAAATTCTGAGAATTTTCTCAACAATGCGTTGATCAGTGATTTATTCGCCATTCAACCTGATTTGGTTCACGATTCCCATGAATCTGGTCATGAACTGATCCACATTTTCGAACTCTATCATCCTTAGATTCTCGAATTGCGTCCTCAAGGTCTGTAGTTTGACTGTTTTGACCTTGTCATTTTCTTGATAAGAAGATTTAAGAATGTCCCAGGCCTGTTTTGAAGTACCAGTGCCTGTGATTTTCAAAAAAATCGACTCATCCACAGAATTTTGAATCCATAATTTCGCTTTGTTTTCTTTGTTCCTCAAAGTTGCCTGAGCAATTCTCTACGCATTTGTCATGGCAGAAAGGGCGGCTGGATCTGGTTCCACATATCCAAGATCCACTAGTTCCCAACACTCTTGTGCTTGCAAGAACGATCTCATATGAAGAGACCAAAACTCGTAATTCTTTCCCAGAAGAATCGGACCCTAAGTTGGTCCTAAGTTGCTAGACGACATATTTTTTTTTTGAAGAAAAAAAATTCTAGAAAAAAATAGAGGGAAATTTTTGTATTTACCTCCGATCGCCAATTTACCGATGTGTCGATGGCCGAAGGGAGCTTATCGGGCTTGAATTGGCCTTTTTCACGGTGCAATGTGACCACGTGCCTTAGTGTTAAAGCGCTACAGGCTTTTCCGGCTCTTTGACTTTCAAATCGCCGAAATGCGAAAAATTGCCTTTGGACAATTCAACAGTCCAGATTTGCTGATGATCAGACGGTCCATATCTTATTGGGATATCGCGAATTGGGATTTCACAAGTTCTGATGAAGAGTTCTTCTGACTCCTCCATTCCCCGATCTCTGATTTACCGATGGCGCTTTCCTTTCGGGAAATTTCGTGATTGCTTTGATCGCCTCCACGCGTCCTAATAGATGGTCCTGATTTCTCCTCGTGATTTCACGATTTGTTTTGTTCTGGACTTCTCGTCTCTAGGATCCGTGATTTTCCGAATCCCGTAATGCCGATTGACTCTGTTTTTGGGAAATTTTCCGAAGCCTCGATCTTTGCCACGCGTCCTGAACAGATGGATGGCTCAAATCTGCGTCGGGAATTTCACTGTGGAGATTCCCGATCCCGCGATTTGATGAGATGACGTCAGTTGGGCCCCACAATGGAGCTTTCCTCCTGTCGGGATTTTGGACTTCAGAGTTCTGAAGTGCTCGTGTTTCTTGTCCTTAGGATTCGCGAAACCCTGAATCTCGATGTGATGATGGGCTCTCCCGATATCGCCCACGTGTCTCCTCAAATTGGATGACTCCGATCGTTTACGGTGTTTTCACCATAAAGAAACCCGATCACTTGTTCTCAAGATTCGCGATTTGCCGAATCCCGATGCACCGATGGCCCTTTCCTTTTTCATAGCTTTTCCTGAGTCCTCGAATTTACGCCACGCGTCCTTGAAAGATGGACGGTCCTGATTCAACCTCGGGATATCGCGACTTGCGATGCTCCGTTGACACAACTTTTCTGTCAACTTGAAACCCCGAATGCCGAAACGTCGACGGTTTCCTCGATGTTCGCCACGTGTCCAAAAAAAAATGTACGACTGAGATCTTATGGCTATTTCACGGATCTCTATTTCACGAGTTTCGAAGTCTTGTTGCGCCGGTCATTCAAAACCACGAAATCCGATATGCCGATTTGACGACACTTGGATCTGCTGCCACCTGTCCTCTGAGATGGACGGCTGTAATCTTTTCGGTATTTCTCGATATCGCGTATCAGATTTTTTGGAGTGCAATTGCCTTTGCACGTCCAACTCCCGGTTACCGATTTTGTGATGGAATAGGATCTCGCCACGTGTCTCTTGATGGACGGTCCAGATGATGTCGGGACTTCGCGACTGCAAAAGCCGAGATTTCTTTTGTGCACTCCAGAGGATTAAACCTCGTGCACCTTCTTTCACCTTTTCTGTGCTCTCCTCGTCCCTTCTGGATTGGTCTCCCGCTTCGGATACATTCTCAGGACGAATCTTACGGCCTCAATGGCTGTTATTTGCACCTGAGATGCGTTCTTTACTCACGTGGAGGAAATATTCATGATTCTTTCAAAGATTTGAAAGAATTTCATGAGTTCTTCATTTTCTGCTACAATCTTTGACAGATTTGAGCGAATTTTGTAAAAACTTTAAACAATTGTGCTTTCTGCAGCAATCTTTAACGGTTTTGAATGAATTCTTCGAGTTTATTAAATGATCTTCTGTTCTGCAGCTCTTCTGCGTCAATCTTTGACGATTCTTGAAAAATTACAAGAATCTTTACTGTTTCTTCTTCTGCGTTCTCTTCGTCCTGGATCTATTGAGCGTTGTACGCTCTGCTTCCTCTGCAAGATTCCTACGTTGATATTTTGAACGTAAGACGGTCTGCGTCCTCGTGGAAGTTTCCTGCGAGGATATTTCGAGAGTATGACGGACGACTCTCCAAACCTTGTGAAAGATACTGTGTCGCGTGCTCTCAAGATCCGTGAAGCTCTGCGTTGTGTGGATCATTTTTCTCTCCAGACTGTGTGAAGAGGCTTACTACTGAAGCTTTGATACCATGATAAATTGTGAAGCAAAGAGAGATGCAGAGAGAAAAGAATAGAACAATATATTGAAATGTATGAAGAAGTACTGAAGAAGTTACAATGCAATGGGAGATGGCTGAGCTAAATAGGCTCAAGCTAAAAAAGAATAGAAAGTACAGCTGGCCAGGACAGATGGTAGTGTACAGTCAGACTGTTGAGGTTACATTATGTTTAACACAAAACACATTTAATAATACCAGATTTCTGTGGGTTCGATATCCCTTTCATTGAATCTTAAATTTTATATCCTGTGGTCATTCATCATTTTAAAACTGGTCTTAACCTTCATGATTTTTTCAATGACTAAGTGAATTTCTTGGCTCTTCCAATCCTTAAACAACTGGTCATGAATTTCTGTAAGTGATTTCCTTTCTTCCCGAACTCCTTACCGTCTAACGGAATCCCTTCCTTGACTGTCAATCTAAGTTAGATGCTCGAATGCCACTCTAAATTTGTCATGCTTTAGTGTTCGCCCAAAACATTGAGACTCCATTGAACCCTATCGACACACTTACGTATGCTAGACCCTTCCTTGAGTCTTCCCACAACCCATTCCCTTCCTTGAGTCTTCCCACAACTCATTCCTTAGTCAAGAACAATATCACTTGAATTAAAGTCTTAATGTTAAATGATAATGGTAAATTAATCCAATGTGTTGACCCTTCTTGTAAAACAAAGTGATCTTTATTTAAATTTTAACTAGATTATTACTCAGTTGATTGAAAGGTTACTGCATTGGTTGAAAGTAAAGACATCAACTACTTCCTGAATTATAAATCAAATTTCAATATGATTATTTATCCAAGTAAGCCATTATTAAATTATTTATCTTATACAATAGATGATAATGTAAGCCCTTTTATACATTATTGTAGATTAGAATTTGGAGTTCCACGCCATTATTGAGTGACGGTTGGTAAGTTGAGATTAAATAATTTATGTATCTACACTTAACTAATGTCATTTATGAAGGAAAATGTATCCAATCCTTGGGGTAAAATAATAGGGACAACGAGTTTTTGTTTCCAATCATGCATGATTTTGGATGAATTTCTTATGGAGAAACTCAATTCTAATACTCCACTAGTCCACGAATTTTAAGAAAAATGGAATGTAAGTTTTAATGTTGTTATATGACAAGTCATGGAGTTGGTATTTAATATCATTATTGTCACATCATATAATTGAAGTGATTTAAGCAAGTATTAAATGGAGTAAATAAATAAGGAGTGGATTAAGTGATGGTTACATAGTTAGTCAATTGTACCCGTATGTGGAAACAAATATTAATAGTTAAACACTTGGTAATTACATGATAATAGATTTAGATGTAATAGATTTAGTTTATATAAAGTTTTATTATGATAGACTCCATATATCATTGATATATCATTCATGTGAGGATTAGACAAGGGAGGTTGCAGAGAAACAAGTCTCTACCGAGAAGGTTGACCGGATTTGACTAAGAACCTCTAAAAGAATCAGATACGTTGGATTAGCTAGACAGATAGTAAGTTGCTAAAATAATAAGATACGTTGGATTAGCTACTTAGATAGTGCGTTGGATCAGCTATACCTATAGGCGAAATTCGTTAATAAACCTTCTGAATCATTCATTAATACCGTGAGCTACGGAACTAGCAACCATCCCTGTAATTTCTTGTTTCTTATCCTAGCCTGGAATAACGATGTGTCTATCTGATCCGAAAGTACCGTTGTAACCCTTCTGATTATTTTGAAGCCATACTCATTCTACCTCATGTTTCTCACTGATTCTAAATTTGTCTGGTTCATGTTTTTCCAGATAGCAAAAGATAAAAGCAATATCAAACCTGACGACATGATGCTTATTTTACTCGAGACTGTTGGCTATCTCGGAAAAGATTAGAGCACCATCATACTTTCGTTCAAGCTCTCTGGAGAGTCTTTTTCTTCTCAACATTCCTTGTTTGCAATGTAATGCATCTATGTCATATGTTCATTTCTTCATTGGCTACCTACCATCGACATCTTACGTGTTAAGGGTTTCATGTGATACGTATCCCTCTCGGATAAGCTATGATGTGGGTAGGTATAAAATTGTAACACTATGATGCGAGTAGGACTCGAATCGTCTGTAACCAACACCAATAGATATAAAATTCTTAATCAACCCCCAATGAAGAAATATTTTCTCTACTAGATCCCTCCTTTGCACTGTGAGGGTTGTTGGATATCCCCTTCATGGATGGCATAATGAAGTTGATACTCGTACTCGTATAGAATAACTATTTCATTCTGGAGAAAGGGACAAGTTTGGTTGTATTCAATCCAAGAGGGCCCATGACTGGTCATTGTTGTAGTGAAAGCATTCACTTTTTTAAGTTTACAATTTATCTTCTTGTTTGCATGATCTTTCATCTACCTGTTTACAATTGTTTCATTTTTGTGAGTATGTAATTGGCTTCATTTAAATTTATCTAACTATTTGCAATTGTTGCATTCTCGTTAGCATGTGATTGGCTTCATTCTGAGCTTTCAACTGGCATTACTTATGTTTAATTGTGCTTATTAGTTCACCTTTCATTTGGCATTACTTACGTTTAATTGTGCTTATTATTTCGTTTCCAATTTAAGTCTCTAGTCCAAAAATACGGTATGAGAAGAAAGATAAATAAAGCATGGTATATAAAACTTCAATCTATGGCTCCTGAGTCTCTCCTCATGTCAGTGAGTCTGCCTCATTGATTCAAAGGTAGAGAAACTTGAATATGATCACTAAATCATTACGGTTATTTAAACAAAACCAAACCATCTAAAATAATTTGTTAAAATAAAATAAATAAAATAATTGGATGATGATATCACAATGGGTAGATTTCGAAACCCCTGCCGAAATCGTGTATTTATTCCAAGTCTGAAGAAGCTAAACCAACTCTCCTAAAAGATTATATGAGCCTAGATCAAACAGGCATTAGACGCACCCATGTTTTGACATAAACCACTGTGTATTTATTCCACATTGTTCGAAACCACTTCCAAAACAGGTGCATGCTCCATGGACAAATTAGACATGTAAATCTAATTCATTTCCTCGCGTCGTCCTCCATGTAGAGACTGGACATGTGCGAAATTACTTTCCATATATTCGAGTGAGCAGGGTTGGAGCAAGCCAGAGATTAGCATTGCTCTTTATAGCAAGGGTTTTGGTATAGATCTTTGTTCCCGATAACACCATCTGCGAAGTCTTAATCGATTCTCAGGCATATTCTCAATGATTTTCTTCCTCACGAGAGTATATTCTACTAGGGGTTTTCTTCTCTTGGGCTTGGAGAGGTATATTTTAGTTAGATCTTATCGAGCTCAAACTATCTCTATAGGAATTGCAACTGCAACCATTACTTATTAAACCAACATCGCAAAGATCAGGTGGTACAGTTTACCAGGAATAGGAATAGCATCCACAATGAAGGCTAAAGGAAATATACCTTTTTTACTTAGCATCAAAGCCAGTAATTAGCCGAGTCTATGTAGCAATGTAGACAAAGACTTCAATAGAAGCGGTTCCAGTTTCTCTCAAAGGGAGAATCGAATCTCCAGCCAAGAATCTCCAAAAGCCAATGTAAGAGGAAGAACTCGGTTGTATATTTATAAATACAAGATTTAACCAAACATAACGTGTTCTTCTATGAAGTGTCTTCTTGTTATTTCTATGGGTTGGGACTGCTATTGGAGATAATTATAAGTAGTTAATTTGGTCACACATATAAGCTCAAATGAAAAACTCATGCAAATGCACATATAGTATTTATCAATAATATTCCATTCCCCAAGGAGAATAGGGTAGGAAAAAACTATATTGAGAGAAGGATTGATTTTATGGAAGAGGGATTGGTTTGTACTGAATATTATAATTGCACTAATATGAAGCTCACTTCAATTTTATTTTATCGCTCGATTTATCCATTTTTTTACAATATTAAATTCTCTTAGCATAATATGTTTTTGGGTGTCTCCACCAAGTGGCGTATTTTGTTGGTACAATGTAATGTATAATTCTGTCATGTGTTTCTTAACATCGTAGGGTAATTCCTCTCATGGTTTCACCATGCTCTTAAGGTTTGGGCATCTCCCAATCTATCCAGAACTTAGGAAAACCTGGATATCCCCAAAACAATCACAATCATGAATTTTTGTTTTGCCATATTTTGGAGAGGCCGAGGAAGGGAAAGGAAAGGAGTACTAGTATGTTTTGAATGCCCAAGCATCTTCTGAATACATGAATAACTAAGTATGAATCTATGAGAAGGTTCATCTGGAATCTGTAGTTGGAGTTTGTATTAAGGCTCGATGGTCTCCCAAATGTTTCATGGTTCGTTTGGAGTAGGCTACAGTCAATGAAGAGAAGAATCAAGTATGAATAGTATTGTTGCTTAGTTTTTCTCCATAGACTAGCTTGAATCTTGAATAACAAAATGCTGCCATTTTTGCAATTACAGTATGGAAAATGAAAATTAATAGAAACTATAGTATGTGTGGAAAAAAAGTTGGGATCATGAATCTTGACATAACACACACATACACAAAAACAAATAAAATAATTATAGTTGAATTTATTGAAGAGTATTACCAAAGACAAGGTTCTTAAATTTTGTCTTTTGGCTTCTGTTGGTTCACTTGCAGGTGCTAATAACGATTTCCTCCTCTAATGGCTTACGTGGAAAATTCCTCTCATGGCTTAGGAGGAAGATGGAATAGCGAGAGAATTCTCATAGTCTTTGGGATTAGCAGGAGCATGGAATAATGCTCTCATGGATAACAAGGAATTCCTAATACTAGGGAAAGTGTTTCCAGAGAAGATGCAGGGAAAATAACCATCCCAACAGTAGCATAAGGAGAAGATAGAGATGAATATACCTAGATATTATTATTTATAGCAACATGAGGAGGAGGAGATTGTGGTGCATGTCAATAACTGCTACGGTGTCAATTGATTAATGTGTGAGTGTTAATTAAGGTGGTGAACCATGGTTAATGTTATATGCCATATATAACATTATATGCTAACAAATTAATGTCATACTCGCCTCTAACATTAATTGGTTTTTTCCGTTTCATGTCAAAAAGATTAAGAAACTTAAGAAATAGGATGATCCAAACCTTAGTAAATATGACAATATATTTTCCTCAGCTTCGGGAAGAGGCCAAATAAGACGTCAAATATGAACTTAGGATAAAATTGGAAGAACAATAAAACATCAAAACTTGAGCTTAGTTTGAACTTAGGCTAAAAAACAAATCATCTTGCAAAAGTTATCAAACATTTAGTAAAACTTTGGGTTAAAATGATTTGAACTATGTGCCAAAGTAATTGAAACATCAAAGAACCGATTACAATAATCTCCAGCCCAAAGGGTTGGGACGGTCTTGAGTAATAGTTTCTATTAATGAGTGGGAAATAAAAGTTGAGTTATGAAGGTTAATAATTTATATTAAATTGTTGTACTAACTTTAAAGTCTCAATGCTTTTTAGTATAATAAGATGTTTTTTGATTTATTAATTCTATAATGTTAAATCATAGCTTAATTTAAAATTAAATTATTACAGTTAGCTTATGGTGTAATTGTTTGTTTTTAAACATTCTTGATGTATTTGTGGAGTCTTATGTATGATAACGAAATGAGTTATATTTCCTTTGTTATCCTCACATTATAGGAAGTATTGAAAGGATGTTCATAGAATTAGGTGAATGGAATTATGTTGCATAAGTGTTATAAAATGCTTTATGAGTATATTAATTTTGCATATCTTTATAATATAGTTTTTCTTAAGCTACTTACTATTGTATTCTAGTTTAATTTCGACTTATGATTTAGTTAATGAGATTTATATACTTCCTTGTTCCTCAGAACAGTCGCCATCCCTGAGACCTTAAGTGGTCAAAATCATTCAGATGAATCTTGGGCTTGAGCGTTGCTTATGTGTCCTAGAGGTCCTAACCATGTAGGGTAGGTTGGGCGGGTAGTTCTTTGAATGTTCAGTGACATGGTTGATTAATTATCTTTATTTCTCTTCAGTTGATCGTTATGTATTGAATGGGGTCACTATTTAATGCGTTGATTTGCGTCATTAATAATTATGATAATGTGAACTTGTGATGTGATTAATTATGTTGTGATCTTTTTAATTTCCTAACGCAAAAAAAAAAAAACACTAATGTTGAATAGGGTCACTATTTAATGCGTTGATTTGCATTGTTAATAATTATGATAATGTGAACTTGTGATGTGATTAATTATGTTGTGATCTTTTTAATTTCCTAATGCCAAAAAAAAAAAAAACACGAAAGGGTTGTTACAGTAACAAGAACCTATAATTCAATAACGAATAAACTAGTCATAATGGATCCTTCATTGGGGGTGGCAAGAACTTAAAAGGAATAATGGAAAAAATGGCACTATTCAAGAAGAGTTTTTAAAGATGTAGAGATAAGAATTATTTTTTAAACATATATAAGAGATTATATTATTAGGATTATTTTAATCCTCTAAATGCATTTTCCATCTAAGAAGTGCAATTTTCATTTAGTTATTGAATATAAATGACATTTTTTTCTTTAAAAAAAAAACAAATTAACATTTCAATCTCAAATTGTACTTGATATTAATTTCTAATATAATCATGGAATGAACATGCATGATACCTTCAAGTTACACCTCAATGTAAAATATGGAGTCATTCCCAATTACCATTAGAATATGATTTGGTATAATTGCATTGTGTAGTAAAGCATCCCATTATACACTACTTTCTAATATGACAAATGCACACTCCATATTAACATGTCCTTTAGAAATTCTACAACTACATTTATTTCAAATATCAATTTCATATGTCTTATCATCTTATTTTCAAATTCAACAATTATGTTCATTTCTATTATATTACATAAGAACTATGTATGTAATAGGAAGCCTTTTATCATCTTATTTTCAAATTCGACAATTATATTCATTTCTCTTATATTACATAAAAACTATGTACGTAATAAGAAGCCAACATGCATCATACATTTAAATAATGTTAAGTGTACAATTGCATATAAATACAGACTTTATTCTCAAATTGCACTAAACTCTAATATGATTCAACTTACATCATGCATTCAAATAGTAATACACAATGTACAATATGGTAAATATGAACTACTTATTAACATCGAATTGTCAAATTTTATATATACATCCATTATTATATATTAATATAATAAAAAGAGAGTATTATTAACATCTATTTTTAAAATTCAATAATTTTATATCATTTGTAGTTTAGATATTTTACAAAATGATTACACTAAATTCAAAAAAAATTGTTAAATCCACATATTTAAATGATTATTTTATAAATTGTTAAATCCACAAATTTAAATGATTATTTCATTTATTTCTATTATATAGTACATATTAATCTCTCTATATTATTATGAAAGTTCACATACCCTACATAATTACATATAATATAATAATACCTATACAACGCTTCAAATCAGCGACGGCATGATATAATACATTTAGAAAGTTATAATTCCAGTAGGCAGTTATCCCGTCATATGGAATAATATAATAGAACAACGTTGTCAAATATCATAATTCCTAAGGGCAGTTATCCCGTCATATGCAATAATATAGTAGAACAACGTTATCAAATATCATAATCCAAAAGGCAGTGATCGAGTCATATGGAATACTATAATAGAATAACCTTTACAAATATCATACTTCAAAAAGTCAGGTATCTTGTCACATGGAATAATTACGTTAAAAGGAGTATACCTATTGATAATGGGCAGATTTAATAGGGGCTTAGTGTTTAATAAGTTTTCTATGGACAATATTAAATATGGCTGGAATATTCTTAGTAGTCACACAAAATAAATGGTTGTGATTTCAATCATTAACTTCCTAGCTATTATAAAGACATCCGTTTATGTGTTTACTTTTTTACATTTACCTAATCATATTTAAAAATTACTTTANGCTGGAATATTCTTAGTAGTCACACAAAATAAATGGTTGTGATTTCAATCATTAACTTCCTAGCTATTATAAAGACATCCGTTTATGTGTTTACTTTTTTACATTTACCTAATCATATTTAAAAATTACTTTAATAGCTAACTGATTACCATGTAAGTGATTAATAGAAATTAAAATATTAACACAGATAAATGATAAATGAAGTGCAACCGTTTATTTGTTAATCAATAATAAAATTTAATAAATTCTTTACCAGCAAATACCTTTAGACATTCTCCAACTGCTATATTAGCAGTTTAGACATTCTCCAACTGCTATATTAGCAGCTGTGCTAGTATAATAGAACAACGTTATCAAAGTGAGAACTATTTTCTTATTAGCGAGTATTATTTCGCAATATCTCTGGTTATTTATTTCGCAATATCTCTGGACATCTCTCTTTATCTATGCGTGACATTACAGATAAAAATCCATGACGTCCAGAAAGCAAGGTTTTTAATCCTGATCTGCGTCGGATTTGAATTTCTCAGCCAGTGGCTTCGATCGCTGTTCTGGTCATCACAAGTCAACAAAGAAGGTACAAGTTAGAACCGATTTCTCAGATGGCCTACTTACTTTACGGACATATATAAGGTTTGCAACGAGTTCAAATCCATTCATATAAACTAATGTGGCCATTCTTCTTGCATCAACAGTATTATGCAATGCCTACTCTGTCTTTGTCATATATTAGAATCTCAGTATTCTAATATATACAAATCGGATTAATGCAGACTAAAACGTTGTTGTTAGCTGATGAATGCAAGAACTTACTAGGATTGATTTGCCAACGAGAATATGTAGTGCTTCTTCTTACATCCAATGCTGATTATTATGGCAGACTGCATGGCATTGTACAATGCAGTTGCAGGGCAGTTCTCCTTTGGCAGGTAGGAATGGCGGTCTAATTACTGCAGAAAGCTGGACATCGGATCAATTCACTACTATATGTAACAACATAAATTTAAAGCTGGACATCGGACCAATCTCGACTATGAAAAAATATACACATCATTCGCATAACTTCGACTGTATCTCCTATTAATGGACAGGGTTCAATAATGGATCTTAGTATCATCCTCCCTCCTGCCAAAGGAGAGCTGCCTGTAACTTCTGTGTACAAATCAAAACCAAAACTAAGCACTTTTCACATGTGTAAAGCGATACTGCTGCTTTACTTTTCTATATTGCATTTGGAGCGGAGGGTAGCTTAAATAGAATAGAATGAAGGAATATACTGAAAGATTTCATGAGATTGAAAAGCGGGACGTGGTATAAACCATATGATATCCCAGTTAAAGGTATAGGGTACACAGGAATAAGTAGGGATATATACTTGTGAAGCTTCCCCTTCACAGCTGGTTGTCCACAATTTTATGCAATACAGAGGGCGTCCATTACTTTTGTTAAGATTGCCCTTTCCTTGATGTCAGTCTCCTACTTAAATTCTTATTCTTTGATCACAGCCCCTTACTTAAATTCTTAATATTGCCGATAATTATTCTTAAGGGTTCGTTCCAATGAAAAATTTACATGGACTTTTGCATTCTTTCACATTCTCAGCTTACTTTTAGCTTCTTCATCATTGGACTCAAGTATATCAATATGTGAAGAAAACAGTTTTAACTAATTCATAGTAGTGTGAAGCAAACAGTTTTAATTAATTCATAGTGGTATATCAATATGTGGAGAAAACAGTTTTAACTCATTCATATTGGTTGGTTTTAAAGTGGAGAAAATAGTTTTAACTAATTTATATTGGTTTTAAAGAAAAATGTTGTTTAATTGTTTTAAGTTTTTTTTTTTTTTTTACACTGAAATCCAACTTTAATTAATTCATATTGTTTAATTAAAAATTATTAACTTATTGTTTTCTGGAATTTATCTACTAATTCTAAATAATTAATTTAAATTTAATTTATTACAAGTCAAATCTCTGATGTGAGAAACCTTTTGATGTAACAAATTAAAATTTATATTTAACTTATTAAAATATCGAATTTGTGGAGGTGAAAACTTTTACTAAAGATGCAATTTTTTTAAAGATATTATCTCTTTTTCTTAATACTTAATACTTGAAGGTTTAATTAATCAACAAAAAGAATTTAAGTTTAATGAATAATTAATCAACCGAAAGAATTTAAAAGTTTAGTGAATGGAAAAAATGGATTTAAAAGAATTTAAGTTTAATGAAGGAAAAAAAGAATTTAAATTTTTATTAATATTTATTCCCTAACTCCTTGGAATACATTATGTCTCTTATCCCTCACCATATAAATTATATTTCCTTATCATTTAAAAAATTAACCCTTGATGTTTGAAGGTCTATTAACTTGCTTACCCTTAACTTCATAACCTATAATTGACTGATGTGTAAATTTTTGAAGTTGTTCAACTAGAACAATTTGTCGCAACAAATATGATAAATAAAACTAAAATCTACACTATGAAGGTTAAATTCCTTAAGATTCTAGAATATTTAGTCACTTATTTCAGAAGATAGAGAAAAGTAAAATACAATCACACACCATGCATAAAATAACACAAAGATTTAGTCTAGGAAACCTTTACAGGAGAAAACCCCTCTAGAAGGTGGTGATGCCCTGCTCTCTTTTATTTGGTATGGAAATAATGCAAATACAAAGGAAAATGCACTCCCTATGGAGCTAAGTGAGACTTGTGGCTTGTTAGGGTGCTACATAACATTAATTTCTCTCTAATTTCCCAGTCCCACTTGTTTTGCTTTGCTATGGAACAAAATACAATAACATAGAATGGAACCTCTTCTCCTCCTAGTGACTTATATTTAACATATCATGATAGTTGTCTAGGGTTAGGGTTTTGACATCCTCAAGCTTCAATTGTGATAAGGTTTTTGACCTTAATATTATTCTTGAAAGTTCTCATGTGGCTAGCCCCATATGCATCAATAATGACGGTTGATGTCGAATCGAATTATACCATGGTGGTCAACACGATAAGTCAACTTGCATGAGGCATAAAATTTGCATAAGAACTATGATTTATGCATGGTCAACACCATTGGAAATATCTTAGAGTGTAGAACACCGTTAAGGGTGTGTGGATAAGATTTGAACACCAACGCTCCATAAAATGTGATTGTATGCCTCAAAATGTCTTCAGAAGGTTCTCGATCCCACTCTTCCAAATTAGCACTTCACACTAGAATGATCTACAAGTTGATTGCTCCAATTTTTTCACTCCGAAAGCATTGATATAGATGATAATGATCCAATCGAGATCATACCTCCCCATTTGGGGAGCATTTTGGTCCCCAAAATATTTACTGAAAGAGGTCAAATTGTTTTTCCTTTACCTTCTCTCTCAAGTACCTTTTTTCTTTCCTTGGAAGTTGTCCTTTCAACCCAATTTGCCAATTTTCATGTTGCCCCTATCTTGTATTTTTGGAGCTCTTCAAAAAAATTGTGTCCTCTGCCAACTCCACATGATCATCTAGTTTTAAATCTTATATGGAAGGTAGCACCTTCTCTTCCTCTTGATCCAACATGGAGGCCTCATATAGTTTGAGATTCTCCACATTGACTACTAATTAAATGTGAAGGTATAGGGGTAGATTGAGTATGTAGGAATTATCTTCCACCTTTTCCAATATTTCAAAAGGACCATACCATAGAGCCTTGCTATTATTACCAGGACTATGTATCCTTTCCTTATTCAACTGTAACCATAATCTATCTCCAACTCTAAATTTTCTCTTTGTTTTGTGCTGGTCATGTCTAGCCTTTTATTTTTCTTATGGCTTCTTCAACATGTCTTGTAGTTGCAAATGGATCTACCTGATCTTCTCAACAAATTTTTCTTATTTTAATGCATCTCATGTGAGGTATTCCCTCACTCCTCCTCGCTATCCATAAACAACATGGAGGGCCAACTCCACCTGAGCATCTAGTGCTAAATATTCTATGGAAGGTAACACCTTCTCTTCCTCCTGATCCAACAAGGAGGGCTCATAGAGTTTGAGATTCTCCACATTGATTATTGATTAAATGTGCAGGTATGAGGATAGACTAAGTCTCTAGGCATAATATCCCACTTTTTCCAATACCTCAAAAGGACCATACCATATAGCCTTGATATTCTTACCAGAACCCTGTATCCTTTCCTTATTCAGTTGTAACCATAGTCTGTATCCTACTCTAAATGTTCTCTTTGTTCTGTGTTGGTCATGTCTAGCTTTGTACTTTTCTTATGACTTATTCAACATCTCTTTTAGTTTCCAATGGATCTACCTAAAGTCTCAACAATTTTTTCTTCTTTTAATGCATCTCATGTGAGGTCTTCCCTCACTCCTCTTTGCAAATCCATATACAACATCTAAGAGTGAATGTGGAAAATATCCGAATAAAATTTAAAAAGGTGACTTACCAATCGAAGTGTGGACTTCTATGCTATAAGAGTGTTGTATATAGATAATGTTTTCAACCTAGGTGTTTAGATGCTTTGATTTCAACACATCACAAGTTGCACCAAAGACATGTTGACTACTTCTTCCTTCACATTTGTCTTTGGATGGAATGTTGTAGACCTCTTGCTCTAAGTGTCCATCTTTTCCCACAATTTACTCTAGAAGGAGCTCTAAAATCTAGTGTCCCTATTTTAGATGATTCTCCTTGGTATCCCAAAGTGCACCTAGACCTATTCAAATAACAAGTTTGTTGCTTTGTGTCCCTGATGGTGTTACCACAAGGAATGAGAATGCCCATTTTGTTGAACCTACCAACTCGCACAAATAAATAGTCATGTCCCTTCCATGTCATTGGTAAACCACCCACAAAATCCATGGAAATACTTTCCTAAGGTCTAGTGGGTATGGGTAATGGATGGTATAAACCTTTCTTCATATTACTAGTATTATGTGTACATCAAAGTATACATAATATAATATATCATGGTACATCCTCTTGCATTTTCGTTGAGTACACATACCTAAGTAATTTGGTAACTGTCTTCCCAACAACAAAATTTCATACAACCTTGGAGGTGTGAGCCTCTATGATAACATGCAATCATACACCTTTAGGCACAAAAATATTTTCGAGCTTGTAGACTCAACCATTCTAGAAATGATATTCAAACTTGTGGTCACCTTCTTCTAGATGAATTTGGCCTTGTGGATGTTTAAACAATACCTTGAAGTCTGCATATTCTATGTATGCCTCTTTGTATGCATCATGGGTAAAAGGCTCCATGTGCATCAAAGTTCTCAAAATTGTAATCTTAGATGTCGGTGGCCATGAAAGCTTCTCTTTCATCTTGTTTTTTCTACCCTTCTTATACTTTATGACCAAATAAAACTTTTGTAAGAACTCAATCCATTTGTAGGTCCTGTTTTGTTGTAACTTTCTCTAGGCTTGCAAATACTAGAGCAGTTGGTGATTTGTGTGGATGATGGTCTCCTTTCCCATTATATAGTGATTCCACTTTTTGACATCTTTTACCAAGGAATATATCTCCATCTCGTAGGTAGGGTAGTTGAGGACCACCCCATTAAATACATTAGAATGGTAGTAGAAAATCGTTCCTCCTTGCATCAATATTTATCCCATGGCATACCCACTTGCATCTATCTCCACTTCGAAGGGATTCTACAAGTTTTGTAGTGCGAGCACTAGTGCTTGACTGATCCTTATTTTCATCTAATCAAAGTCATTGTGTTGATTCTTTCCCCACTGGAACTTCTTACTACCCGCTATTATTGCATGGAGTGGTGTAGCTACTATTGAAAAGAAAGCTATGAACTTCCAAAAGTATTGTGTTTCCAAAACAAATCTCCCAACTTCTTTGAAATTTGTAGAAATTATCCATTATGGGATGGCCTCCACCTTCGTAGGATTTATATTGATCTCACCTCCACTTATCACATACCCTAGATAAACCAAATACTACTAAGAAAACTCACATTTCTTGAGATTGGTTATTAGTTGGTTCTACTTCAAGGTCTCTAAGGCCTGCAAAAGATGTGATATGTTCTCCTCCTAAGTGGAATTATAAAACGATATATCATCCAAATAGACAATAAAAATTAATCTAGATAAGCATGTAAAAACTCATTCATTAGTCTCATAAATGTAAGTGGTGTGTTGCATAAACCGAATGGCATAACCAATCACTCATACAGACCTTGCATATCTTGAAGTTAGTCTTGTAGGTATCTTCTTCCTTGACTTGTACCTGGTGATATCTTGATTTCAAATCCATATTAGTGAACTAGATGACATGATACAGTTGGTCCAATCGATCATCAAACCTAGGAAAAGGGTATTGATTCTTCAGTGTAATTTTTTTCAATGCCTTGTAATCAATACACATTCTCCAAGTCCCATCCTTCTTGGGAACAATTATGATGGGTGAACCACATAGTGAGGTACTTGGTCAAATCACACCCTACTACAAAAATCGTTGCATATTCTTCTTTACATCATTTGATTCCACAATGGGTTGTCTATATAGCTTAATATTTAGAAAGGGGGATTATATAAATAATTGGATTTCATGCTTCACTTCCATCCTAGGTAGAAGGCCTTCAAGCTCCTGGAACACTCTCTTGTATTCCTTTATCAAATCCTCCAATTCATTTTTATTCTCCTTTGTACACCCTTATAGGTATATCTTTCCGTTCAACAACTCTTCACTAGACTATTTTTTGCTTAGAAAAAGTAAAACATATATCTTGCTAGAACTCATGAATTTCTTAGCTTGTTTGACACTTACTAGTGAATTTTTTTATGAAATCCTTTGTGAATGTTAATGATGAAGGATTTCCCATCCTTGATGAGGTGGTACTAGTTGTATCTCCACATGAATATAACATCTGTTCTATACATGTAGGGGCTTCCAAACACCACCCCACATAAATTTAGTGGTATTACATCCAATTCTACTTCATCTATAAAATCAACTCTTACAACAAATTTTATATTGCACTCCTTTGTTACCTTGAACTTTTCATCCTTGTTTACCCAACCCAATGGATAGGGGATATGGTGATCATAAACCTAAAAATAAATAATGTTGACCAAATCTATTGCTGTGAAATTAGCCTGTGAACCAAAGTCAAAAAGAGAATCTATCTTGGTCTTCTTGACTTGAATCTTGATGTGGAAGAGATTGGTCATTTCCTTCTCATGCTGGTGATGAAGGATACTCATATTCACCTCTTTCCACATATATGTGTAGAAAATAATTTCATCCATGTCAAAGATACTTTCAACCTGATTGATCGAATATGTGTCCAAAATGTTATTTTTATTTCCATCCTTCTTCCAGTTCTTTGGTTTCATCTTTGATTGTAGTTTCTAGGACTTTTCCTTAGTGTTTCCATCAATATTTAAATGATTTCCATGGTTGTTGGGATATTTTCATTGATTTGAAGTATCTATTTTATTCTTATATTTCCTTCTTTCCACTTATTATTCCCCTCCATGGAATCTTACTAGTGATCTTTATTCTTGAAACCACTTGGTTTCCCTTTCTTTTGGCCTATGTTTTCAAAGTATTGTTTCGGTACACATGCCACATGAACTATCCTTAGATTGAAGATAATCACTTTCTTTCATAGATAACTATATAAACCCCCCAGATAATTGAGGAGTACATCTAGGTTCTTGGAAGAGATACACAACATGATAGCCATATTTCCAAACTTAGTGGTGTACTCGTGTACACTTTTTCCCTAACTCTTCCAGAAGTAGTGCCATCAATCAATTGGTCCTCTACATACCTGATAGTGTGGAATTGGGACTTGATGAGGGTTTTTAATTCCTCCCAACTAGTTACTTGTGGATCACCCTCAATCCTATGTCTTTCCTAATGGATTTCCCACCAGGTTAAAGCACGACCCTCTAACTTCAATCTAAAAAATTAAAGCTTCTAATCTTCATCTATATGGTGAACGGTAAAATGATATTTTATTTGTTGCAACCAATGATTCGATTTTAATGCATCAATATCACCTTGGTATGGCTTTATTCCCACTTTCAATTCCATATGGAATAGGGACTATGACAGGTGATTGAAACTCGAACTCGACTACTCCATCTTGGGTTTTTTCCATGAATCCTTTCATGGTACTTTATGATCTCCAAATTTCACCTATGATATGATCTCTTATATAGAACCTCCATCATCTCCAAACAATCCAATCTTTCTTACTAGAGCCACCATTAGGAGGTTCATATTATAGTTGATATCGAAAACCTGTGCTTACAACCTCTCAAATCTCTCTTTTGTTGGATCTTGAGGGTTGTTATGAATAGAATCGTATGTCATGGATAGGGTTTTTGTGACTTCACTTTAATATGATTCTTGGATCCTTCATCTAGACAAAAATACCCAAAAGAAAAAATTGTTCCGATAATAGCATGCTCCATAAATCAGCATGGATATTCCCCTAGAACGCTTCTTTACAAAAAATATGATAAATAAAATTGAAATCTACAGTACGAGGGTTAAATTCCTTTAGATTCTAGAAAATTTAGTTATTGATTTTCTGCTTATGGATGAGATAGATAAAATGTAAAAAATAAAGAATAGTAAAATGAAACCACGCCATCCAAAAAATAAAACAAATATTTTTTTCTTAGAAACCCTTACAAGAGAAAACCCAACTAGAAGGTGGGGCTTCTCTACTCTATTTTCTCTATTATGGAAATAATGGAAATATAAAGGAGAAGGCACTTCCTAAGGAGTTACTTGAGAAATGTTTCCTTTTAGTATGCTACAAAACATCAAATTCATATGTTATTCTCTCTAATTTCCCACTCCTAGTTGTTTTTTTCTTCTATGGAACAAAATACAATAACATAGAATGAAATCCCTTCTCCTCATAGAAGCCTTGTATTCAAAATAGCTCGATAGCTATCGAGGGTTAGGGTTTTGAATTCCTCGACCTTCAATTGTGATAAGGTTTTGGAACTTCTAGATTCTTCATGAAATTATTCATTTGGGTAACCTCATATGAATGAGTAACGGGGGCTCACATTACATCCTCTCATATCATGGTGGTCAATATGATAGGTCAACTTGCGAGACACATAAATTTTCATAAGAGATCTGATTGATAGTTGCTATACATCGTTGGAAAGGAATCAAAGTGTAGAACACCATCAAGGGAGTGCAGATAAGTTTTGGATTTCATAGATCCAAAAAACACCGATTAATTCCTCAAAATGGCTATACAATTTTTTGGACCCTAATTTTCCAAAGTGTGACTTCCCACTATAATGATCCTGCAAGATGATTCCTCCAATTTTTTCCACTATGAAAGAATCAACGAATTAAAAAAATAATATAATGATCCAATCTAGATCATTGACTCTCCACATTTCACCCCTAATTCCTAATAGCCTAACCTCTATTTATTAACTAACACTTTAAACCCTAAATGAATAACAATGTATGATCCTATCAACTAGTTGACAGAAACACACTCATCCCTAATCCCTTGAATTTGTAATCCCCTTCTCCCTTAGCCCCTAAACTCTAACCCCTCAACCTTAGCCACTAAACCATTAATGACTAATCTATCCTATCTCTAAGAAACAAACACATTAACCCACTTAGAACCTAATAAATTTTCCACTAACCTATAACCCCTTAATATCTAAGTCCTAATGCTTGACCACTAAATGAGTAACTCATAACCCCCTATACCTATAAAAAACAATATCCTAACCCCAAATCCCTATCAACTAACCCTGTTTACTATTAACAAAGTTATAACCCCATTAACCATTAACAAAGTTGAACGATATTCATTAATGAACCACCCTTATTAATATTTGTCCCATCAACTATTATCCTAATTACCCCCAACCTTCGTACCTACAGAAATGACCCCTAATCCATAATTAAATTATAGCTAGACCAAAACTCTATTGATGCAACATAAATTCCCTGCAATAGTAAAGGGTACTCCCCGGTACACAGTCCCAATTAGACTATGAATCATCTGTTGTAGTAGACCCATCTAGATTATAGCTCAGATGCCATTAATGGTTGTGAGGGTGAATGAATGGATGGTTATGCAAATGAAAGATGTAGATGAAGAGTATGTAAATTCTTAAAAGAAAACTAATCTACTCTAATATATCCTATCCTGGATAGGAGAAAATCATCATAACTGAGTGAGTTGAAGTGATAATAAACTCTACAAAACCATTGAATCATATAGTTGTCACAAAGGTGATAAGTTAGATAACACATGCGCACAATTTTATAAATATAATAGTCCAAGTCATATTTCTTCATACATAACAAGATCATGTGCTGAGGACATTAAATATGAGAAAGAATAACAATTATTTCATTAGAAAAGTATTTAAGAAAATCATGTTTTTACAGCCCATGTGAACAACAAACATTCTGCTGGAAATAGTTCACAACGAACAACAATACACAAAATTTCTTCTCTCTTTCAAAATATGACCCCGATGGATTCTCAGTATTACTTAACACAATATACTTATTTGAAATAGTTCTTGTTTATATGTAATGTTTGAAAATCCCATTGAAAAATGGGATTCTCTATTTATATAATTATTTCTAACTCCCAAAAATGACTTCTTGGATTTGTCAAGAATCAATTGCAATGAATTTTCAAATTCCTTTACTAGTTGTTTGATATGTGTTGGAAAAAAAAGGAAGCTAAAGGTGGTTGGAAAAAGAAAAAATAACATATGGCTAACAACATATATGAATTGGTTGCTATGCCTTATCTATGTTCTCTTATCTTGAACGTAGGCAATCCACATCTGTAATTCATCGTAAAGTGATATAACCCAACGAAATGACAATTCCTCGAGAGTAGCCTCATGCATGTTTGTGTTTTTGTTGAGAGTTTGCATATATTTTTCGAGGGTATCCATGAATTCCTGGATCATGGTGTGGAATTTGGTGGGATGAATGAGATGTTGTTCAATCAAGTCTTCCATCACCTTCGAAGCTTATTTAGTCACCTCTTTCCTATGAATTGTACTATGTTGTACCTTCTCTACCAGTTGTTCCATGATCAATTTTTTTTCAATTTCTTCAAGTGGAGGAGGCAACACTTTCTTGTCAGGTCTTCTGTCACCTTATGCAGTCGTGATTTTTTTTTCATTGTACTGGTTTTCACTTTGTCTTGTTTGTTCTTGACATGATGTCAACAACAAATTGAAGCAAGATCAAATTTCCTATCTACACTTGAGAGGCGTGAAAGTTAGACTAGTGCATCTAGATTTTTGTTGATCCACCTGTCAATATCACCTATGATTTCCCAAATTGTGCTATTTTGTTCCATAATGGTGTTCGATGTATGTTGGAATAGCTGTAGGTGGGAATACACATCTACGACAGTCTCTTCTAGTTCTTCCCTGACTTACTCTATACTATCCTTGAATTTTCACATGTTTCTATCATGAATATTTACTTGTCCGAGTTGTTCCTCTAGCTCTCTGATTCATGCATCATTTTCTGTATTTTGGCGGTATAGGTTCCTGACATTATGTTTTTTTCCATAATGAAATTGGGGCCAACAGATTCTATGGAGACTAGATATTTATTGAAATCTTCCATCACCAGGGTCTGTGTGAGTATTTATATTGGATTTCTCTCGATGAATGCCATTTTTCTTATTTTTTCTTGTGCAATCCTACCTGTGGCTTTGTCATACGTGAACTTCTTCATATTTGGCACTTTGTTTTATTTGAATGGGGTACAAATCCATAGACCTATCCCACTTAATTAAGCATGTCCTCTAGTACCTACTATTGATATATATGGGATATCAGTGTCCATTGGTGTTGCTTCATTGTTCCTTTCCCCTTCATCTTTCTTATGTTTCTCTTCCTCGACTTATTTTTCTGTGACTTCACTCGCTACTTTTCAATCTGCTTATATTATTTTTGTTGCCTTTGCTTCTTTCTGGACATTTTCCTTTTCTATGTCTTTTGTCTTGGTTGTTTCCACTACTACATCAACTTTATCCTTAACTTTGGCTTCATTGGTTTTTATTTTCTTCTCCGTTGCATCTTCCTTTTTATTGTGCATATTTTTTGTCTTTATCTTCTTCTTCTCTATTACTGGATCTTCTTCTTTTGTTGATATTGATTGCACATGTGTAGTTTTAGCATAAGATTTTACTGCTGCCTCTTCTTCCACATTCTTCTTTACCTCCACACATTCTTTTTCTTCATCAGTGATTGTTCTGATGGGTTTTCCCTGCCTATTGGTAATGAATTCATCATAATTATTGGCACCAAAATGCACCTCCTCCTCTTCCCATGTGTCCAATGTATATTCCCAGGGTATGCCAATCTTATTAACATGCTCTTTGACGATTTCCTTTGGGTCGTTCCTCCTGAATATCTCTTCCCCAAAGTGATATGAAGGTAGTGTATCCACTTTGTTTTGGGCCTAACTAGTGTTTGCAAATGAGTAGGTGAAAATACACAATGGAATTGGGGGGAATATATCTTTATTATCTTGATATATTATTCCCGTGACTTCATTGATCACTATCTGGTATGCTACTTCCTCGAGCATTAATTTTTTGGGGACAAATAAAGGAAATATATGTGATTTTTTCATGTCCCCATATATCCTAATATATGTGCCATGCTCCATTAGGTAACAATATCCTATTCTCCTAATTAAAACCAATGCTTTTTTCATCATACATTTGGTTGGTGTGCAGAAAATAAATTTGTATAGAGGAGTTAGTAAGTATTTGTATATCTTGTGATACATTTTTCTGTACCTATGCTCCCATATCACCTTGCAATAAATGTGCATGGTTGGGTTTATTGGATTTCATGCCTAACCCATTTTCAGTATTGGTGCACAATGAACATGATATTTATAAGATATGAGGACACATGAAATTTTAGAAACTTTTTGGGATATTATTCCACAACTAATGTGATGGATTCTGATAAGTTTGCTGACAAAATTTCATCTTAGTTGAAAGATGATCCTTCATCTGCAAAATAGTGAATCAGAGGCATATTGTAACTTTTTAAGCTATGAAGTAAAGCAATGCATACATATTCTTAAGGAAAACAAAAATTAATCAATGGATCATACACACAGTACATATAGATTTACGTTGTAAACCTTTAACCGAGAGAAAACCAACATTCCTTGGTGCCACATCTTTCAACTCTTCATTATATTAATTTCACCATTCACAATACAATATATACAATATTTTACGTATTAGGAATATGACATGCCCACACACACACATGCAAAGAATATAACACATACCCAATACATATATGATAGAGAGAATTTTGGGGCATCTATCCCTCCAAACAATATGCATAGAATGGCCACCATGTATTGATATGGCTTCCTTAGTAAAGTTGTACGGTATCCAACAGTTGGTCTGTGCTTGAACTAATTATAGGATTTGTACCATATGTGACAAAGATCTTTGGATTTATGTTTAAACCCACCAAGAAGTTTGTTGTCTAGATTTTGGGTTCCTTTCTCTAGATGATAACAATTTTCTAGATCTCTAGGTTGGAATGAGGCTATAGGATCTCCCTGAGAATTAAAAATATACATGTTTCCTAAGTCCACATGTTTAAGGATCCAAGAAACGACATCGGCCAAGGGGAATACAGTAGCGTGGGATGCTACTCTGTGAATCCTAAATTTCTTGACGTTCTTTAAAATTCTAAGTCCATCTTGTTCTTGTGAATCAATGATGAAGTTTTGTTTATTGAACAATTAATAAACATCACCCTACTTGAATGAATCTTTCCCTTTTTCCAGGAATCTAGTTGTTTCATCATAGATCACTCCTATGATGTCAGGTTCATCTTCATGTTGGACAATGCTCCTAGACGACTCTGTGGTAGGTGATTTGTTAGTAACCTTCTTCCTTGGAGACATATATGAACTTGCAAAGTATAGGCAAAATTAGTCTCAATACAAAAAGGAGTCCTAAAATAAATTCTATTTATTTAATCCATGTGAAGTACCCAAGGAGTTACTTGTGTTGATGCTATGCGGGAGATCATCATCAAAGGAAGATAGTATAATGACATGCATTTTGAAAAATAATCTTTGGTGAAGTGGCAACTTGAAAATCTATACCAGTTAGTTGAAGGTTAACAACTAATGGCTGATAAATTGGGACTAGAGAAGTTCATAGGAATCGCTTTGGTGTATATCGGAGAGATTTTTATGAAAACCTTCATAGTATGTTGGAAATGTTTCTTTGAATAACTCTGGTGTACACTGTATAAGTTAGTGAGAAGTGTGTCGATTACTTCAACTTAGTTTGTCTGAATACCTCTAGGTGCACCAGATGAGTTTGTGCAGAGTGTATCGGTAGCACCACCAGAGGTCATAGCAAGTTCTCCAATGTAAAATGGAGGTGATAATGTTAAGCTCCATGAGAAAGATAGAAAATATTTTGGTAACTACTTTGGTGTGTACCAAAGTGTTTTACATTAAATTCTCTAGTTAAGGGTCCACAACAATGATACTATGAGATCCAAGAACTATTGAAGTTTGTGTCAAATCCTCTGGTGAAGATAAGAGGATATTTTGTAAAAGTATCTAGCTAGACCAGAGTACTTCATGTTAACTTATCCAATTGCAAATGACTCATAAAATTTGATTAAGACTTGAACTTGGGATTTAGTTTGAGCTCAGGTTTGAGTTCTAGGAGCCTGAGAGGTCAAGTTGGGGAATATCAATGAGGAGAATAGAATTTGTTCTTGTACCTTACTATCCCATATGGTTTAAGGTTTGGAATTCCCCTATGGATAGGGTTGAGGCTAAACAAACTCCACATAAGGAAACATACATAGGGCATGAATTACAAGCGTGGAGAGAAATAGAGTGTTGAGAGTAATAGATCCGTGATATGGACTAGGGAAATTTGAAGATCGAGACAAGAGAGAATATTTATGGTTCTCGAGATGGATATGGATCATGGCATGAAAAAACTAAGATACGATTGGAACCGAAGCCTTGGTCACTTCACACTTCAATACCATGGTTTAAAGGGTTTGTGTTTCAAAAATAAAAAGTAAAAAGCAAATCTAACCTTAGTAAAATTTACCATTAGGGCTTACCTAGCAAGGGAGACTATGTGGATCATGATAACATGTGAAGGTAGTGGCGATGTAGTGGGTATGTTGAGGACAAGGAGCCTTTGAGCTTTTGATAACTAATCCAGTGATTTGTTTACTCTTTGGAAAGTTTCTTCGACGCTAAATAGAACATGGCTAAACATTTTAGTGGGGCACCCTTTTATAGCCAATGAGCACATTTAATGCGACCAGAGGATTTTGGGAGATTGCATTGGGTCGATGTTGGAGTGGTTTATGGTTTCACTGGTGGAATTAGTGGGAAATCCTTTGGTATGCACTTGAAGACATTGCAGGAAAGTCTTTGGTTTATACCAAAGTTATTGAAAGAAAGTGTGCTGGTGAGAGTTGGAGGAGAAGATTGGAACTCCTCCAGATTGATCGAAGGATTTGGCATTAAGTCAATTGGTGAAGAAAAAAATACTTCAGAGGAGTTTAAGGGAATTTTTTAGATGGTCATCAAAGGACTTGAGGGGAACTTCTCCAGTGTATACGGGAGGAGTTTATAATAACTTGAACGATGACTAAAACTTGTTTTTTCAAAATTTTCCCAAGTACCAAGAATAAAGATGCAATTCTTCCCAATCTAAGGAAATAAAAGAGATTCTTCCCAAACTAAAAAAATAAAAGAGGTTTTCTTAAAAAAGGTGGGAATCAATGATCAATCATTAAGGAAAAATTCAAGCCAAAACATTTATTTTATATATAGAGGAGCGAAAGAGGCTCCACTTTCTTGGAGAGAGGATTTAGAAGTAAATATTCAAGAAAAAGAAGATTGTTGATGCCTAGGAGAACATAATCCTAATGCTCTCATGTTTGATCATAACCTATAATAAATTGAGATTTTCATTTCTCAATAGGTTATCCTTCATGAGACTAATAATATACACATTAATGGAAGATATTAGTAATATTATTTTACATAAAAAATACAAATACACAATCCTTCCTCTTACATAAAATCTTTGTAATAACATAATTTACTTTATCTCAACATTAAATAGTTCGAGTATGAATACAAATATTATAACATGCCATCTTACTTATAACGACTATTATTCATTTTGGGAGGCGACACAAAAAATGGTTTTTTTTCTCACGATAAAGAATTCATGTTGAAGGATAACATCCCATATTATTAATATTTATACCATAACTTCTAAATTTTGAAAGTGTAGAAAAGTAAAAATACAATTTTTTTTTATCTCTACAATTAATATATGTTTTTTAATGTGTTTCTTATTATAGGAAAACTACAAATCATATGAGTTTTGAATAATTATAAGCTTTAAAATCTAGATCTCCCTTCATTTTGATACCTTATTTTGTAGTTTTCAAGAACATTCATGTCGCTAGTATTTGCATGTCAAGTTGTTTTCCATGACATGAGCTTATCTTTTGTGCCTAGTTATATGTTCCATGCCCTATTCTTGATTTATGCTCCAAATACTATGAATGTAATTAGAAGTAGTTTGGTCGCTCAACCTTTTGTTAGAAAGTTTTAATGTAGGAAGTTATTATTGTTTGTAACTATTTGTAACTAATTTAAAGTGTAAAGTGTATATAAAGGAATGTATATGATATGATCAACATTATAAGGTTGGATATTATGAATTCCATAGTGCGTTTTTATATTAGATGTTGTACAAAATAAATGGAGATCAAGTTTTTAATTGCTTGACTATTGTATGTGGTTATAAGGATTTTGTATGGATCAATCTTATGGACTCGATAGAAAAGACTGTGGTGTTTATGATCTGGATTATTTTCGGCACGAAATGAGAGCAGAGATATAATAGAGAAATGTACAGAGATATATAAGATATCCAATAATATAACAGAGATATAATCATAAACACAAAATTATAGTAATACACAATTTCTATTAATGAGCGAAATGTACAAAACTGCATAAATATAGAGTTAAAGACTTGCTACAATGGTGGCAACTTATCTCTGAGAAGAGATGTGATGACTACTCGCATTATCAAGAATATGATTGTTACAATGAGGTTCCAAATACATTTTTAACATAAATAAAATCCAAAACCCTAACCCCGAAAGATGAAAAGCCAATAGTTTTGTGGACCCCGTTTAGGGTAGTTTGGTGTATCAACTTCCCAGGGGCGTAACTTTGGCATACGATCTCTATTTGGGGAGCATGATAGCTTGTTGGAAAGGTATCAAAGACAAGATTAATTTTGAGTTATCAATTAGAGCCTCTGGCTATCATTAAGCTATTATATTGTGAAAAAAAAATTAGGCCCTCGAAGTGGCCTCAGAAGTTTAGGAACTGAAAAACTACTAAAAATAGTAAGTTGCCAGAAAATTGTTTTGAGAAAGTTGGAGTAGTTTGGTCACCACCAATATCAAAATGGATGAATATTCCATCCTTATGAAGTAATGGTATCCATTTCATTGAGTTCCCAGGGGAGAGGGGGAAGTGTTTGTTGAATTTTAACCTTTGTGAGCTTCTTACCTTGCTATAGAAGTCACACTGCTTTGTTTGTGAAAGGTTGTCGAGAACCCGATGTTGGAAGGGTTGGACCTCTTTCACCAGTTGCACTACCTGAGATGAATTTGTGCATAAGGAATATTTTTTCTTTGTTGCAATCTTGTTTACCTTCTTGTGTTGGATAGAAAGTTATTGGATTGAGGATGCAGTGGTTGTACTGTCCTTCTATTCACCTTTCACATAGATTGTGAAGAAGTTGAATTTTTTAGTCTGAGATACTACCTTAAAACAATGTTTAGGTGGGATAGTAGTCATAACTACCTCTATTATCCCATCGAGATGACCTCCTAGAGTAACAATGACACTACATGGTCGAGACTCATAAATAACATGGAACTTCCACATATATGGATGGCCCAAAAGAACATCATAGACATCCAATAGGGAAACGCCACATAATACCCCATCCTTGAAGGTTTGGATGTCGTTGGAAATTGACACTGTTGGTTAACACAAAGATTCATCCCTAGCGAAGCCACCTAATGTTGTATGGTTGTGGGTGTGGTGGTGTCGAGAATCCCAACTGTTTGACGACCTCTATTGAGATGAGTTTCTTCTGGCTTCCTCTATCAATAATAAAATGCAACGGGGTCCCCTTCACCCACATTTGTGAATGAAAAAGGTGTCCCCCCTCTTCAGGATCTGTTGGTTCTTTTAATTGAATTGTTGTAGTCACGACAATAGCAGTGGGGTTTGCGTTGGCGATTTGTTTCTACCAATATTTTATGAATCAGATTACGAATCAAGGTTTGTCTCCTTCTCTTTGATATCGACCATGAGTGAACTTTTTGAGAAACATTCTTTGGTGTTGTGCCAGGGGATTTTATGGAAATGACACCACTTTCTAGTTTCCTTCTTTGTCTTTCTGTGACCCTTAGTTTCCTATGGCTTAGACTGGTTTTCAGGAGGCTGTTTGTTACGATCATGGTTATCATACTTTGGTTGTTGCGGATTTTCATAACTGAACTCCCATTTGTTTTGGTGCTTAAATTTATACTTGATTTTAAAGAAATAGGTTGTATAT
Source organism: Picea engelmannii (assembly GCA_009831015.1). Lineage (NCBI taxonomy): Eukaryota > Viridiplantae > Streptophyta > Pinopsida > Pinales > Pinaceae > Picea > Picea engelmannii. Next base: position 148,556 of record ML795759.1, read on the forward strand.
GTAGGAGAAAAAGAGAGGAGAGATAATGGGAGGGAGGGGGAGAGATAAAGGAAGGAGGGGGGTAGAGAGATAATGTGTGAGTGTGAGAGGGGGAAAGAGGAAGAAAGAGATGGAGGTTGGACAAGGAGTGTTTGAGTGTGTAAGAGGGAGGGAGAGGCAAAAAAAGAGAGTGAGTATAGAGAGAGTCAGAGGAAGGGGGGATACATAGTGGGGAGGGCTATATGTATGAGAGAGAGTGGAGAGATAGTGTGAGGGAGGGGGAGAGAGAAAGGGAGGGAGGAATGGGTGGAGAGAGAGTGAGAATGATTGCAAGAGGAAGGCGAGAGATAAAGGGAAAGGGGTGTAGATAGATATAAAGAGAGAAATGGGGGGATAATAGAGGAGAGAGAGGGAGGGGGATATAGTGAGAGTCAGACTAACAATCAGAGGAAGAAAGAGGTTTTAGATTTAGGAGAGAAAAAAAGGAGAGATAGTGGGAGAGATGGGGATAGATAAAGGGGGGAGGTGGGTACAGAGAGA
>ML795759.1:149949-167862 GCA_009831015.1 Picea engelmannii
GAGAGAGTAAAAGGGGGAGTGTTGAAAATTTGGTTTTTATTGATGTCAACCTTGATAAGTAGGTTAAGTATCATTGATTGATTGATTTGAGAAGAATTGTCAATATTGGCCACAATGTTATGAATGTGACTTGAATATCAGTAGAAAAATGATGTTGACTAATATATTGTATGAGCTTGATACACTCATCATATATTGTATAAGTTTGAGATTGTGTCATTAACATCCATGCACAAAAGAATAAAATGTGAATAAACTGTCTAGATAAAAAGGGTAAATGGATAATCCAACATGGATCCATACAAATCACAAATAAAGAAGTTAATAAGACATGGTTCATTAAAAGTGATTCAGAAAATCTCAATTGAAGAAGAGTCCAAAGATGAGAAAGAATGTCAATGGTGGATTTTGGTGCGGAAGCATTAACACCATCGAGTCACAATTTGAGTTGACTTAAACAACAATAAGGTCAACTATCTGGAATTTAATCGACTGCAAGACGATTCGAAGACAATTCGACTGACTAGAAGCCTAGATATTGACATAAGTATGAGAATACAAGTCGATCAATTTCAAGACGATTCAAAGACAAGTAGACCAACTGAAATTCAAAGTCGAAGGAAAATTGAGTTAGGAAATACAAGTTGGCCAAAGAAAGTCAAGATGACCAGATTCGAATTTCTCAAGTCGGTTTTCTTCCAAGTCGATTCGGTCCAAGAAAAAAGTAACCTAAAGGTGAAATTCAAAGAAAAATTAAATAAAAGTCAAGTCGAGGGTGAAGAAATATGGATCAACTAGAATTGAAATACTCAAATCGAAATTTCTCCTAGCTGAGTCGACCAAAAATATGTTTTTCGGTCGAATGAGGAAGAAAATACGAAAAAGGGTGAGACCAAGTAAAATATTTAGTGACTAGAAGATGAGAGTGAACCGATTTGAATATAACCATCAAGTAAAATGTTTACAAGTTGAGTTTAAATAATCACCAACAAAAGAGATATGTGGAGGTTGATTTAGACATTCACGAAAAGGTAATATGTACTAAAGTTGATCTAGCATCCAACGATGAAAGAAAAATATGGAAAAGTTTCCTTCAAAGAACCACATATATCGACACCTCACACTTTCTTAGTAAATTTACTGTTTTGTCAGCTAATTGGGCATGCTCTGCAAAAAACCCATGTCGTAGAATTTTAAAATTGGTTTCCATCATGCCAGAATATTCATATGAAAATCACTGTCAAAATTGGTGTACGCAAATTAATTAATAAAAGTAACCATTTTTGTTAATTAATTGAAGGGTTGCAATGTTTGATTCCAAAACGACACATTGTTTCAAAGTGGCACCATTTGGAGGACTATCTATGTAAATAAATATGAAGGGAAGAATGTGTCTTNTATATATATATATATATATATATAATGGTTTGAATGAAAGTTCATTCTATTAGGTTGATACATGTTTACAAGCTGAGTCTTGCCATGAGGATTGGATTCCCCACATCTCAATTGGATCTGATATCAACAATTTGGGTCTTGTCATGAGTGTTGAATTCCTCATTTCTAAGTTGGATATGAGAAGTACAAGTTGGGTCTTGTAACAAAGAGTTGGACATCTCATATTCAGTTAAAGTTGAATATATGAAATGATTGATTTTATATGTATTCATTCAATTTAAATAAATAAAAGAACAATATTTTATCTACTTCATACAGTTTGTGTTATACATGTTTATGAATAATTAATTGAACTGCATATATATTATTCAGTTAATTTAGTTAATCTATGAAAGTGTCAAAAGTAGCCAAAATTTCCAGACACTGATTCAACCCCCCTCTCAGTGTCAATTTCAACAATTTGTATCAGAGAAGGATCCTTCACTACAATTTAACCACTCAATTGTTCTGAAGAGAATAATTGGTATCAAAGCAAGTTCTCTTCAAGGAAAAATAGTCTAATCACTATAAGGAAGATCGTACTAAACACACAAATGGATGGACAAATGGTTCTCTCCATAAATGTAGCTCCTTTATTTGATGGAAAAAAATACTCTTCATGGAGGGAAATAATGAAAATATATTTGAATTCAAGAGGATATGAAGTTTGGGACTCAGTAGTAAGTAAGCCTTGGTACTTAACTACCTCAACGAACAAATCCAAAACTATAAAAGAAGAAAGTAGAAACAATTCAATGGAATTAAAAGAAATCCATAATGGACTGTCAGACTGAATCATAGAAAATATGGGCCACTGAACCTATGCTAAAGTATTATGGATCCATCTAGAGAGCTATTATCAGAGTAAAGTACAAAACATATAAAAAGAAGACAATACCATCAAGGAATTGATGCAATCCCCAACAATCAATAAAGAAGACAATTATTTAAACAAGGAATTGATGTAATCCCGAATCATCAATAAATAAGACAAATCAAACAAGGAATTGATGCAATCACTAGTCATTAATGAAGAAGAGAACTCCATCAAGGAATTGATGCATACCTCAGTAATCAATGAAGAACAAGTACTAAATCTTAGGACTAATGTTATAGCTGCATTAGAAGAGATTCGTATGGAACTAAGAAATGGTATATATATTGAAGTTCATGTGGAGGTGTTTGACAATATCGAATACACAACTATGTGCACACTAGAATATTTGGAGAAAATTGAAAAGAAAGATATGCTGTTACTGGAACAATTAGATCAATCTAGAAACCATGAAGAACAAGAACAAAAGATTTAGCTAAAAGACAAATAAGAAGAGATCAATAGATTAAAGACTGAATTTGTTGATCTAACAAATGAAATGAACGAGTTGAAGGCATATCAAAAAATCAATAAATGCATAGAAGAATTATAATCTAAATAAAAGAAATGGTCAACATTCTAAAGACTCAACTTGAAGAAGCTGAGGAAAGTGAAGAAACACTGAAGATCCAGTTGAGTAAAAGGAAGAATCATGCCACACGTTGGAATTGGAAGCCATCAAACTCAAAAGGATTCAACTAGAAAACAAGGAAGAAATCAAAATATTGAAGACTGAAGTTGTTGATCTAACAAAAGAAATGAACAAGTTGAAGGCATATCACAAACTCAATAAATGCACAAAAGAATTAGAAGAAATAAAATAAATTCTCAATAGTCCAAAGACTTAACTTGAAGAATCTAAGGAAAGTGAAGAAACCCTAAAGAGCCAGTTGAATAAAAAGGAAGAATCATGCCACATGTTGGAATTGGAAGTCATCAACTGCAAAAGGATTGATCTAGAAAACAAGGAATAAATCAAAAGAATGAAGATTGAAGTTGTTGATCTAAAAAAATAAATCGAAGAGCTAAAGACATATGAAAAAACCAATAAATGCACATAAGTCTTGAATGAAATAAAATAAATAGTCATCATTCTAAAGACTCAACTTGAAGAAGCTAAAGATATAGAAGAAGACTTCAAGATCTAGTTGACTAAAAAGGAACAAACAAGTCACATGTTGGAATTGGAAGTTATCAAGCTCAAAAAGAAGAATGAAAAGACAAAAGAAACTGTCAAATTCCAGAGCAGCTCATCCATCTTGGATAATATCTGAAACAATCAAAGACCAACTGATGACAAAACTTGTCTTGGGTACAATAATAAAAAAGAAGGTGGCAAGCGGAAAACTATTCACAAATATGAGAAATCATTATCCTCCTCAAAAGGAAAAAGTGCAATAACAAAAGAAATAAAAACCATGAACTTTGTTAAAAGAGGAAGATATAAAAGAAAAAAACATGAAACATATCAAAAGGAATACTTCTCATATCACAACAAAATAGAGTATGTAAACACCTTCAATGGTTATTATTTTTCTTGTAAAAACTTTGGTCACAAAGCAATGGAATGCAAGAGTCCTGAAAAGAAAAATTCAGGATGGTCCAATAACTTAATGAGATGTTGGAGATGCAATTATGTTGGGCACACAACAAAGTTTTGTCATACCATGAGATGTTAAAACTATGATAAGTTTGGGCACAAATCCAAAGACTATAGGAAATCAAGAAGACAATCCATGAAAAATAATCCATACAAGTCAGGAAGGAAATGTAATGAAATTTGGAAGAAAAAAAGAGAGAATAAATATCAAAGGACAAATGTAGAAAATAAAATTTCATCAAACATAGTGCCTTATGGAAAGATATGGAGAAGAAAATATGAAGCAGAAAAAAAGAAAGATATTGATGAAAATATTACACCTAAAAATGAAGAAATTGGTAACAATAAACTGATGGATGAATATCCTAATAAGGAATGTGAAATTCAGAGCTTTGAATATGAAGAGGAACAAACTAAAGGAAGAAGAATTTATAAAGAAGAAGATGAAGAATATTATGGTGCACAAAACATTGGTGATGATGATGAACTCTCAAAATAAAATCAATCTATAGAATAGTGTGATGAATAAAAGAAAAGTCCAAAATAAATGGTACAAAGATAGGGGGAGCATCCCCTCAAGAGGAGCATCATCTCAAGGGGATAAGACAAATATTCTCTTTTTCATTGTTGTCAAAGGGGGAGAGATAAAGAGTTAAAAAAAGTCATCTCAAAGGACTCAAAATATGGAATACATTTCACAAGGGAAGTAAGATTGGTTTACTAAGGTTGCCATCAATAACAAAGGGGGAGATTGTTGACAATTTTTTTTGTCATTGACGTCAACCTTGATAAATAGTTGAAGTATCATTGATTGATTGGTTTGAGAAGCATTGTCAATATTTGACATCTTTTTATGAAGGTGACTTGAATGTCAAACATTGTCAATATTGGATATATTGTTATGAAGGTGACTTGAATGTCAAACATTGCCAATATTGGACATAATGTTATGAAGGTGACTTGAATATCAGTAGAAAGATAATATTGACTAATATATTGTATGAGATTGATACCTTCATCATATATTGTATAAGGTTGAGATTGTGTCATTAATATCCATGCAGAAAAGAAGAAACTATGAAGAAACTGTCCAGATAAAAAGGGTAAATGGATAATCCGATATGGATCCATACAAATCAAAAATAAAGAAGTTAATAAAACATGGTTAATTAAAAGTGATTTAGAAAATATCAATTGAAGAAGAGTCCAAAAATGAGAAAGAATGTAATTGTTGGATGTTTGTTGACGAAGCATTGACACCATCAAGTCACAAGTTGAGTCGATTCAAAAAACAATAAGGTGTACTATCTGGAATTGGATCGACTACAAGACAAGTCAAACAAAGGTCGAGCGACTGCAAGCCTGCAGATTGACGAAAGTTGGAGAATACAAGTTGATCAATTTCAAGATGAATCAAATACAATTCGACCAACTTAAGGTCGAAGTTGAAGGAAAATTGAGTCGGGAAATAGAGGTCACCCAAAGCAAGTCTAGACGAACAAAGTCAAATTTCTCAAGTCGGTTTTCTTCCAAGTAGAGTTAGTCCAAGAAAAAAGTAACCTAAAGGTCAAAGTTGAAGAAAACTTAAGTACAAGTTGGGTTGAGGCTGAAGCGGGAAGGGTCGACTAGAATTGAAATAGTCAAGTCGAAATTTCTCGTAGGTGAGTCGACCAAAAAGATGTTTGTTGGTCAAATGAGGAAGAAAATACAAAAAAGGGTGAGACCAAGTGAAATATTTAGTTACTAGCAGTTGAAAGGGAACAAAATTCAATGTAACCATCAAGTAAAATGTTTACAGGTTGAGTTTAAATAATCAACAACAAAGGAGATATGTGGAGGTCGATATAGACATTCATGAAAAGGTAATATGTACTGAAGTCGATCTGGCATCTAATGAAGAAAGGAAAATATGGTCAAGTTTCCTTCAATGAACCACCAGTACCGGTCACCTCACACACTTTGTTCGGAAATTTCTTGTGTGTTAGCTAATTGGGCATGTTCTACAAAAAATCCCATGTCGTATAATTTTAAAATTCATTTCCATCATGCTAGAATATTCATAAGAAAATCGATATCTAAATTGGTATACAAAAATTAATTAATAAAAGTAACCATTTGTGTTAATTAAATGAAGGGGTGAAATGTTTCATTCCAAAAGGACACCCTCTGGATGACTATATAAGTAAATAAATATGAAGGGAAGAATATGTCTTGGTGGATATATATATATATATATATATATATATATATATATATATTGGATTGATTGAAAGTTCATTCTATGAGGTTGATGGCTGTTTACAAGTTGAGTCTTGTCATGGGGATTGCATTCGTCACATTTCAGTTGGATCTGAGATCAACGAGTTGAGTCTTGTATCAGAGAGTTGGATCTCTCATATTCAATTAAATTTGAAGATATTAAAGGATTGATTTTATATGTATTTATTCAAGTTAAATAAATAAAATAATGATATTGTATCTACTTCATATAGTTTTTGTTATACATGTTTATGAATAATTAATTGAACTGCATATATATTATTCAATTAATTTAGTTAATCTATGATAATGTGAAAAGTATACAAAAGTTCCAAACACTGATTCACCCTCCCTCCCCCCCTATTAATGTCACAGTGTGTTTTCAATAAAGAGAGAAATACAAAGAGGATGGGTGGAGACAAAGAGGGAGGAGGCGGGGAGATAGAGAAAGACAAAGAGGACAGGTAGATATAGAGAGGGAGGAGGGGGGGAGAGAAAGGCAAAGATGAGGGAGAGAGATAGTGTGAGAGGGATGAAAAGGAGAAAGAGAGGGGGGTATAGAGAGGGATAATGAGATAAAGGGAAGCAGAGAGAGAGAGAGATAGAAGGGGAGTAGAGAGAGAATGAGAGGAAGAGGGGGATATAGAGGGCAATAGAGAGGGGGAATATAGAGAGAAAGAGGGGAAGTGAGAGTGAGACTGATACTAACAACGAGGAGTGATAGAAAGGGTGGAAGAGAGAGGGGAGTGAGGTACAAAGGGGAAGAGTGAGAGAAATGGAGAGAGAGAGAGAGAGAGAGGGAGGGTGGAAGAGGTGGGGTTAATAGAGAGGGAGTGGGTGTGAGAGTTTGAGGCATGTCAAGGTAAGGTCTAGCTATAGGTCTTTTTATTCTGTGTGATGTCTAAATCTTGTCATTTCTAGTTATTACAATGTATAGGAGTGTGAGTGAGATAGAGGGAGAGAGACATGGGGGTAGGGAGGGAGAGTGAGAGTGAGATAGAGATGGGGGAGGAGGGGGGTAGATGTAGGAGATGGAGGACAAAGATAGAGAAGGAAGGAACTAAATTTTAAGAGCGCGCACATGTTCCTAGAGCACATGCATGCTTGTTTGAATTTAATTTTTTTGGGTGGGATTGACAAGGTGTATGCTGACTTGTTTGCCTCAGATTTAGGTTAGGGATGAAAAACCTAGTGGTTTGGTCTGCAAATTCATAAAAACCTCCATTTTTTGTGAATACCCCTCTATATCTTTGTCTTTGACATTATTTTTCTATAAGGTAAACAATTTAGTTCTTGATGAAATTAAAGGCATAGATTGAGTTGGCTATGCATATTTAAAACACCTGGTTTTTTTTAAATTATTATTGTTTATTATTTTTAATCTATTTTTGTCTTCACATATATCAAAATTCTATGATACATACCTCTTTTATTTCTGCTATAACATTTTCTTGGCTTAACCATTTCTTAAATGAGTTATATGTGGTACTAAAGGAGACCGATACCTACAGACCAATTTTTTTTTTTATTATGTTAAGGCTCTTTTAGCCTCTACGAACAAAAGATGATGTGATTTCATTCATATGTTGACTTTGATAATTTTTAAAAAATATCAAATTAATATTAAAAATTTCCAAAAAATACACGGCAAAAGAAAAATGCATTCTCTATAAGTATAAAAAATTTTGGAACAAAATTCCATCGTTAAGACACTCAACACTTGCATGAACGGAAACATATACCTTATATTTTGTTAGAAAAATTATATACCATTGTTAGAAAAAAACAAGTTTGACCTAGTTACTCACAATGTGTATGAATACAAGTTGTATATTTAGAAAGCTAATTCAATTTACTACGTTTCATATTCTTACACCATATTCAAATTAATTGTAAAAGTACCTTGAATAATCCATCCAAGTTGACAGATTGTTGTTTTTATAGGTTTGCATTGGCACTAACGCGTCATGAGAGACCATCATTAGCTTACACTCACCCTTCACCTATCCATGTCACAACTCCTATGGCTTTAAGGTTGCGACAATGTATTCACTTAAGAGCTTCACTTACTCCCTCTTCTTCTGTCATAACTATCTAACTATGTTATTTGCCTCAATATCTTCTTTGTTTCTACCTACAACCAACATATACAATTTTATTTTTTCCAGAGTTATTTACTAGATACAAAACTCAATACTTACAATATCTTTCCTAAGGTCTTGTTCTCTACACATTTCTTTGTCCAAACAAATTTTTGAGGATCCCTGTCTTGCATATATTATGATTGTTCATTCTTTACTATTAATTTAATCAATATCAAAACATCACTGGACTCTTGTACCAAAAATGATGACCTCTCAAGTCCAATTCCAAAAATACAGAGTTATATAATTATAACTATGATGACCTGTAAGGTCCAATTCCAAAAATACAGAGTTAATTATAACTCTGACGGAAACTTCATCTCCCAAACTTCTCCTCAAATTCTTCAATTGGTGCCAAGATTCTCAGTGACAATTCTCACAATTCCCCCATATGCAAAGCTTAAATTACTCTACTAGCACAAAAATCTTCCTCATTTCCGAATCCTTTAGCACTAAAATCTTCCCCATTTATGAATCCTTTATATGGTTGCTAATTCCTAAGACTAAACCGTCTCTCGATCCTCTGTACTTATAGGTCTACAATTTTAAACCAATTGAATAAGGCGCTTAAGATTAGGCACCTTTTGTATTGGCGCTATGGCTTATGGCATAAAATAACCCATTTCTCAATAAAAAGGACCATAACCTTTTCCTTATAGCACTTAATCCAACATTTAACCTTGGTGCTAATTCTTTTATATATATCCGAGCGCTAAGTCCAAACGTTATTTCATTGGTGGTTTACCACTTTCAAGAGGTGGTATTTACTCTTAGCTTCTCGGGGGGTCATGCAATGTTTTTTAAACACGCTTCAAGGGGTGTCGAGGTATACTTATATGCCACCACGTGTCCTTTGATGGATTAGATTAACCCACCCTAGGGGTTACCTTTTTATTAAACTTCATACAAACTTGTGGTGCAATATTGATTAAGGATCGCTGACCTATACCAACTCATGATATGACGGTCTAGAATCTGGATCGTTGGTTCTTACATTAAATCCCGATGTTTCCACAATATGAAAACGATATGGACCACTGATCCAGATGTAATCAATGATCGAGATTGTCTCTTGATCCTGTCTACCTGCACTATGAACCTTTGATTCGAGGGTAACTCTGTGTTAGAGCAACCAATCCGATGGTCCACATTCATTCACTTCAAAGAGTGATAATTAGAATGGATTTTACTTTTGAAAGGTGGGATTTGGCCTCAATTACCTGTAAAACCTGCAATCGACGTTTCAGGGGACATCCTAATAATTTATGAGATTTGATCTACTAATTTTCCTCAATTCCTTCTGTATATATGGCATTCACATGATAGGAAGAAAACAAGAAATGAAGAGTTAGGATTCGTATTCAGTTGCAGTGGTTTTGATCATAGACATTAACACAATGTTCACTAAATTCACACAAGAAATCTTATCACTATCATAAAGTATTCTCTTACATTATGTCCACATAGATTCTTCCCACTCCACTCTCACACACCCTGTCTAAATACACAATCTCTGGTTCTCACTTCTCTTTAATGGTTGAATGTCGTTCTAATCGACTAAATTTTCTTCTATTTGGCCATGCCATTATTGGCATCCGTTTGCTTTTAGCCTTCTTTCCATTCACAACCTCATTATATTCTTCCTATCCAATCTAACCTCCAAATTCCCATAGGTATACAAACTCAAAGATCCTAGTTATACTCCTCAAAATATACAAAGGATTTTTCAGATCCACAATATCGTAATCATTTCTAAAATATCTATTAAACCAGGAAATCTACTAACAACACAGCCTCATTATCGCGACCAATGCTTAGGCTAATAACTCACCATTATCTAGATTATCCTAGAATTCACATCGAAATTACCCTAAATTAAAATTAGAGAACCCACTTCCTTCTTAAATTTTCAAAACCTTCCTAAGTCTTCTTGAAAAAATAAACCCACTCCTTTCTTAAATTTTCAAAACCTTCCTAAATCTTCTTGAAAAAATAAATTTGTTGATGAGACTGCTCTTACATCACAAACAAAATCAAAATTACATTTTAACATATTTAATGTAACTAAAAATAAATTTGTTAATGACACTACTCCTACATCATAAACAAAATTAAAATTACATTTTAACATAAACAAAATGAAAATTACATTTTAACATATTTAATGTAAGTTATTTGGTATTGGAATGTCATAAGAAAACAATTTGTAACAAAATATCACTTATTAAGCCTACAAAATTAAAATTACATTTTAACATAAACAAAATGAAAATTACATTTTGACATATTTAATCTATTTGGTATTGGAATATCATCATAAGCAAATAATTTGTATATAAAAGTGAAGTCATGAAGTGGAAGAAAACATATTTCAAATTTAAAAAGGAAATAAAGGAAAACTGTTATTATATGAGTGAAAAATCTATATAAATATAATGATTGTTGAATAATTAAACATTATACATAATTTGTGAAAGATAATAAAAACCAATTTCATCTATTTGTAAATTCTAATTAATTAAAAAAAAAAAGGAAACATAATTCCAATAATGTTTATATTTTGTATGTAATTATGGTTAAATTAATAAATAATATTCATAATTTGTGGAAGTCAATAAAATCAAATTCATCCATTCTTACTAATTATTTAGTGTTTTTTTTTAGGAATATAAAGGGAAATTAGAAGAGAGAATCCATCATGTGTTTAGGGTTTTTCTTAGTTATTAGAAAAAAACTCTGTTTCTATTCCCAAGGACTTGCAACCCTTAGAATAGTCGAACCACATGAAAATCGGGTTATCCACCTTCCCTAGATTGTCAACTAGTTGTTGCCATGTGTGAATCGCCCAAAAAAGATTATCCTCAAAGAATTAAGTCAAAACTCAACATATTATTCTTTGGATCATCTATCCCCTCAACGTTAGTTCCATGCCTAAACAAGTAAACCAAAAACAATCAGCATGAGAGATAACTATGGGAGAAATTCCTTATGTGCTCTTTCTCACACATACCCAATAGATCTCTCCTTTGATAATAAGGTGGAAGCCTTTAAATCATTGGTCAAGACTCATCTTTAAAAGAGAACAACCTACAAGTTACACATTCACCAAGTGAATCAATTCCATCCCCTAGCTAGTTACCAAGTTAGTAGATTTAGTAAAGAAAGCACTCATTCTATCTTAAAAATATTTGATCAAAATGTTTATAGGCCTTTATCCCAACCCAAGTGCCACAATATATTGATAACAAATAAATGGCTTCCCAATATCAAGGGTTATGTAACTTTGTTCATGTGTGGTCATGCATATCTAGTAATGAAAACACTCATTCTATCCTAAAAAGATTTGATCAAAATGTTTATAGACCTTTATCCAAACCCATGTGCCACGATATATTGGTAACAAATAAATGGCTTCCCAAGATCAAGGGTTAGGTAACTATGGTCATTCATATTGTGCATCTTATAGGAGGATGGAAACTTTTTCATTTTCTTTGAATTTTTTTTCTCTAATTCATACTTTTTGGAATCTAGAGTATGTTCTTAACTCACTAGTCCTTCGAATTTAAACATGCAAAGGATATCACAATAACACCTATACGAGTTAGGGTGCCTTTTCTTCACCTAATATTCTAGGATGGAATTATCTTGAAAAATATTGGGGAGACACATTAGGTTGATGTGATGGTTAGGATGAACTAAAAGAACACATATTTTCTCATGCCAAAATTCATGTATAAACTAGATGGATGGATCCACCTAAAAGAGTTAGATTACAAGTACTTCCCCTTCAAATACAATGTTTTCCATGTTCATGCACATTTCACTCAAATCTATCAAACTCAAGAGGATATGTCCCTCTTGAGGTAGTCCATGACCTCTTTGAGTGAGAAGGAACATATCCAAGAAAAAAATAAAATAAGACACAGGAAAAAACAAAGATGACCATGAACAATTGCTTCAAGCCCTAGTAAATTTATAACCCCTTGAAAAGGGAAAGGAGGGGGACTAGGCCCTAGTTAATTTATAACCCATTAAAAAGGGAAAGGAGATGAAAATAGCAAACGATGATCTCTAGAAAGGCACTAATAAAGCACCAATCTCCTTTTGAAAAGAATTAACAAGATTAAATGGACCTAAAAATTGTGATAGAAAAAAAAAAAAAAAACCTCCAATCCTCATAAGTAAAAGAGGAACGATTAATAATATTCAAAATATATCTATAAATAGGAAAAACCTAAAAAAAAGAAGAGAAAAAAGCAATCAATCCAATCAAATTTAAAGCCTACCTAATAAATGGAAGAAGAACTCTAAGAATCTCCAACTCTACTCTCTCAAGTGGTAGGATATCATTCTCAATGGTGTAAGTGCTCCCCCTACTCTTGGTTACTTTATAATATAGAAAATAGACGAAGAAAGATTCACAATCCTACACATTCATAGGGAAAAGAAAATCTAACAAAAAAATTTACTCTCTCAAGTGGTAGTGTAGGATCCTCATGGTGTAAATGCTCCCTCTACTTTTGGTACTTTATAATCTAGAACACTATTGGTACTTCTTAATATAGGGAAAAGAAAATCCAACAAAAAAAATTACTCTCTCAAGTGGTAGTGTAGGATCCTCATGGTGTAAATGCTCCCTCTACTTTTGGTACTTTATAATCTAGAACACTATTGGTACTTCATAATATTGAAAATTGATGAAGCAAGGCTCGCCATTCTACACATTCAAAGGGAGAAGAAAATTCAACCGTGTATAAAAGTGAAGCCATGAAGTGTAATAAAAATCATTTCAAATTTAAAAAGGGAAAGAAAGCAAAAGTGTTATTATATGAGTCAAATGTCTATATGTATTTTTTTTCATATAGTGACTCTTAAATAATTAAAAAACATAATTTGTGAAAGACAATAAAAATCAAATCAATCTCATCTATTTGTATATTCTAATTAATTAAAAAAAAGAGAAATATGATGGCAATAATGTTTATATTTTGTATGTAATCATGCTTAAATTAATAAATAATATTGGAATTTGTGGAAGCCAATAAAATCAAATTCATACATTCTTAAGGGTTATTTAGTTAATTTTTTTTTTAACAAATATGAAAGATTAGAAGAGAGAATCCATCATATGTTTAGGGTTTTCCTTAGTTATTAGAACACATTTCCTTTTCCATTCAAAGGATCTGCAAGCCTTAGAGGAGTCCAACCACATGAAAACCGGGTTTTCCATCTTCCCTAGATTGTTAACTAGTTGTTGCCATGTGTGAATCATTCAAAAGAATTATCCTCAAAGAAGTAAGTCAAAACTCAACATATCATTCTTTGGATCATCTATCCCCTCAACATTGGTTCCGTGCCTAAACAGGTAAACCAAAAACAATCAGCATGAGAGACAACTATGGGATAAACTCCTTATGTGCTCTTTCTCACACATACCTAATAGAGTTCTCCTTCGCTGCCATGGTTGAAGCCTTTAAATCATTGGTCAAGACTCATATTCAAAAGAGCACTATATACAAATGACACATTCACCAAGTGAATCAATTCCATTCCCTAGCTAATTATAAAGTTACTAGATATAGTAAAGAAAGCACTCATTCTATATTAAAAATATTTGATCAAAATGGTTATAGGCCTTTAGCCCAACCCAAGTGCCACGATATATTGATAATAAAAAAAATGGCTTCCCAATATTAAGGGTTACGTGACTTTTTTCATTTGTGGTAATGAATAGATAGTAATGAAAATGTAACTTTGTTCAGGTGTGGTCATGCATATCTAGTAGTGAAGGAACTCATTTTATCTTAAAAAGATTTGATCAAAGTGTTTGTAGGCCTTTATTCCAACCCAAGTGCCACAATATATTGGTAACAAATAAATGGTTTTCCAAGATCAAGGGTTAGGTAACTTTGTTCATATGTGGTAATGCATATTGTCCTTCTTATAAGAGGATGGAAACTTTTTCATTTTATTTGGAATTTTGTTTCTCTAATTCATACTTTATGGAATTTAGAGTATGTCCGTAACCCGTTATTCCTTAGCATTTAAACATGGAGAGGATATCACAATAACACCTATTTGAGGTATGGTGTGTTGATATTATGGTATTTGCAGGAGGTATTAACCTCCATATGTGACCATTGATGAGATTAGAATATTTCGAAAGCGAGAAAACACTTGGACACAACCCTAGAAGTAAATTCAGCTAAAGAGAATATTTTATATTAAGTCTTTAGCACCTAGAAAGAGAAGTTGGCCCAGACAGCCTGGTAAGAGAAGTACAAATACAGGACACTAGTTCTCATTTGACACAGATATCTCGAAATTGTAGAAATCCACTTGTGGGCACTACAAAAATGTAGTAGTGCGTAAGTCTGGGGAGCAGTTGCAGCTACAATTCTTGCAATCTATATTTTTCGATTTTTCTGGGTTGGAATTTCTGATCAGTCTTGGTTGTATTTTATTGGTGCATTAGCCTTGGTTGGCTATTGATTTTCTACCAGAATTATTCTCTCTGTCAAGGTCAAGGTGCTCGGGGGTGGCATTAGTGCTTATGGTTGGGTGACAATATTGTCATATTGTCTATGGTTAAACTAGCACACCCACTTGTCTATGAACGCTAGTTCTCATTTGACACATATATCTCGAAACTGCAAAAATCCACTTGTGCACATTGCAGAAATCTAGTAGTGCGCAAGTCTAGGGAGCAACTGCAGCTGCAGTTCATGCAATCTATATTTTTGGTTTTTCTGGGTTGGAGTTTCTGATCAGTCTTGGTTATCTTTTCTTGGGGCATTATCCTTGGTTGGCTATTGATTTGCTACCATAATTATTCTCTTTCTCAGGGGTGGCGTTAGTGCCTATGGTTGGGTGACAGTATTGCTATATTGTTTATGGTTAAACAAACACACCCACTTTTCTAACATGGTTCTTTTCCTTCACCTAATACTCTAGGATGGAATTACCTTGAAAGATATTAGGGACACACATTAGGTTGATGTAATGGCTAGAATGAACTAAAAAAAAAAACATCTTTGTTAATGCAAAAATTAGTGTATAAACTAAATGGATGGAATCACCTAAAAGAGTTAAATTACCAGTACTTCCCCTTTAAATATATTGTTTTCCATTCTCATGTGCATTTCACTTAAATCTATCAAACCCAAAAGGAGATGCCTCTCCTAAGGTATTCCATAACCTCTTTGAGTGAAAAGGAGCATACCCAAGAAAACAATAAAATAAGACTAAAAAAAAACAAAGATGAACATGAACAATTGCTTCAAGCCTTAACTAATTTACGACCCCTTAAAGATGAAAAGGAGGGGAATGAGGCCCTAGTTAATTTATAATCCTTAAAGAGGGAAAGAAGATGAAAATAACAAAAGAGGGAAAGGAGATGAAAATAACAAAGGATGATCCCTAAAGAGGCAATAATAAGGCACCAATCTCCTTTTGAAGAGAATTAACAAGATTAAGTGGAACCAAAAATTGTTATAGAAACAGATAAAAAAATGCCTCAAATCCTCATAGGAAAAAGAGGAACCGTCAATAATATTCAAAAGATATTTATGATGAGAAAGAAAAACCTAAAAAACAATCAATCAAATCAAATTCAGAGGCTACCTAGTTAGTAACTAGAGGAAGAACTCTAAGAATCTCCAACTCTACTCTCTCGTAGGGTAGCATCCTCAATGATGTAAATGCTCCCTCTACTCTTAGTACATTATAATCTAGAACATTAACGAACCAAGGCTCGCCATCCTACACATTCATAAGGAGAAGAAAATCCAACCAAAAATGTACTCTCTCAAGTGGTAGGGTAGGATCCTCAACGGTGTAAATGCTCCATCTAATCTTGGTACTTTATAATCTAGAGCATTGAGCAACCAAGGCTCGCCATCCTACACATTCATAGGGAGAAGAAAATCCAACCAAAAATATACAGATGACTAGAAAACAATTTTACTGAAAAAGTGAGATACAAAGTTACATTTAGATCCGCTTTAGTTCAAACCCATTCTGTTTTGTCCATATGCAATTTGTTATTGGGATTTTGCTTTAGTTCAAACCCATTCTGTTTTGTCCATATGCAATTTGTTATTGGGATTTTGATTTATAGAAATCATGATAGGCCCATTTTCTTGTTAGTAAGTATATGGCTGACGCATTTTTTAAATTTTGTAAATTTTTATTTACAAAAATGTTAATATTTTTATTACTATTAAATCTGTACACTTAATGATAATGGACATATTTAATGATATTTTAATCATAAATTTCAATAATATGGTTGTCAATTGAAAATGCTAGCATATTTTTAATAGTCTTTACAAATCAATGAACGAGATCTCATGTTCATAACTTTCTAACATTTTTAAAAGCTTCCATTAACCTGTTTACTTTTTAACATTTATTTAATATAATTAAGAAATTACTGTGTGACCATCTTCAATGGTTTCATATTCTTCCTTTCATGTTACCAATAATAAGCCTTTGGACGTTCACTAACAGAATTTAGCAGCTATGTTAATAAATATACCAGCTAATCATTGTTGTGAAAAAGAAAGTCATAATTGTTTGGAAAAGTGCAAAAATTAATTATGCCCATGGAGTAATTAAACCTCTCCTACTTCTAAATGCACCTTTCATTAAGTTTAGAATGATGGAAGATAAACAACATAAATATATTAGGCTTCTTTGGACCAGGTTTAACATCATGAATTCCTAATTCCAATTGATCACTAATGCCTATGAATTTTCCACGATCTTAAGTCGATTAAAAAATTTCCACCACATTTGTCACTGAAAAGAGATTATTTTTGTAACAGTAACTTACTCGGACTCGCTATACTTTATAGATAGCAAAAATGTAGATTTTGAATGATTTCTGATTTGTTGTAAAAGAAATTGAAAGCGCTAACCGATGAAAGACGAAAGACATATATTCTGATATCAAGATCACATAGAAAAGAAATCTTGGCTCGATCCTGTAATGACACTGATGACATTATTCTGCTCTGGTTGGCATCATAAGCATCATGCGAGCTTTTAATAAATGCCTGCCAGAGATGATTCCCGTCAGTCATTTTGCCTGATGATAATGCTTTCCGGTCTAGCCCGATGATTGATATAACGAGTTTGGATATATATGCTGAAATGTCAGTCAGACGTCCAACAACGAATATTGAAAAAGAATATTGAAAAAGAAATGTGTCTTCTCGTTCTGCGAGAGGACGTTGAGAAACGACGAATATCCAGGCAAATGCCAGGATATTCCTCGGATTAATGTGAAGTTATTGTCTATTGTAACGTGTGAAATCATTTCAGGGAATACAAATCGGTATTGTTCCTCCAGGATATACCATTAGGCTGTTCTATTTAAGTCTGCTCGTTTTCAACAGCTAGGGCAAAGGAGACCAGCACTGCGCACTGCTAGATAGAAAAGATGGGCACCATTTTTTTTTTACATGTGCAGACCAGTTACAGGGTACTCTCTTTTGGCAGAAAATAGCGTGAGAGATATATATCGTTCAAGAAGTTTTTCTTAAATGTTGTTGCATATTTGGCTATTCTGTGTTCCTAGTTGTTACCTTAAAATC
>ML795759.1:190918-211959 GCA_009831015.1 Picea engelmannii
CCTCTAGGCACGTGGGGCCAAGAATAACACCTTGAACCACCACAAATGACCTCTTAAGGGAATTGTTTTCCTTTAACTAGGTATATAGATACCATTATCATTTTTAGCACTAGGTGTTTGTCTTGGGGACCTCAACATGATTAGGGGAGGAAACTTGAATGTTAGGCCCTAACAAAATATTATATCCATCCAAGGGAAAGAAGAATGCCTTGAACAACCACACATGGGCTCCTAAGGGAATCCTTGGCCTATGATTGGGTATGTCAGTTCCATTAGATAGTTTTGAGAAATATGTATGTATTCTATGTATCTAGAAATGATTTAGGGATGAAGGCCATGCCTTAGGTCCTAAAGAAATCTTTGAGACATCCATAGCCATGATTAGTGCCTTAAAACACCACACATGACCTGTGAATGATATGCTTGGTTTCCAAGAAAATATGATAGTGACCTCATAAGGATTTGCGAATTAGCTATGGATATGAAATCCTTGAGATGGGTTTTTGGAGGGACCAAAGACTTAACCTAAGGACAAATATTCTATGCATCTAGGGCCAAAAACGACGTCTCAAACCACCACACCCATCCTCTCAATGTATTAGGAAGCTTCTATGGCTCAAGGGTAATGAATGACAACTCAAACAATCATACATGACCTCTCAAGGGGATCTTTCATCTTCAAGTAGTAATATGGGTGTTGTTACGACATTTTGATTAATGCACATGGGTCTTGGGAGCTTGGACGTGTTTGAAAGAGGAATATTGTTCCTTGGGCCCTAAAGGAATCTTCTAGGCATATATGGCCAACAATAGCATGTTGAACCATTACAAAGGACTTTGTTATTGTCTCCTCAGTCTCCATAGAGTGATAGGTAGAACTATGAGTTTTTGAACATTAATTATGAGTATCTGGACACTAGAGATAATGAGGGAAAGAAACCCAAGGACTAGGCCCTAAAGGAAGCTTCTAGGTTCATGGGGCCAAGAATGGCTCCGTGAACCATAAAAAATAACCTCTTGAGAGAATCATTTTCATATAGACATGTATATAGATACCATTAACATTTTTTAGAACTAGTCATTGTTCTTGAGACCTGGACATGGTCATGGGAGGAAACATGAACCTTATCCCTAAAGTAAGCTTCTATCAAGTCAAGGCTAAAAAGGATGTCTCAAACAACCACACTTGGTTTCTTGAGTGTATATTGGCCCATGATTGGAGATGTCGGTGCAACTAGGTGGTTTTAAGTAGTAAGTATGTGTATTGGGGTACTGGAAATGATACGAAAGTGATGTTCATTATGTTTGGGGGCTTAGACAAGCCTGCACTATTTGGGGTCAGTTCCGACAAAACATTTTGAGCTATTTTTGGTCTAGTCTTTTGTCACTTTACAAGGGTGAAAAAGAGCATGCACATGCTCCTACCTAGGAATTTGCATCATCTGTAAGCTTCCATGCATATTCCACTCAAACAATTTGTCAGAACAGATCTCATAAATTAAACTGAAATCTACACTATGAAGGTTAAATTTCTTTAGATTCTATAATATTTAGTTAGTTATTTTCTACTTATGCATGAAATAGATAAAATGTAGAAAATATAGAACAATAAGATACAATCAGACAACATCCACAAAATAAAAAAATATATTTTCTCTAGGAAACCCTTACGGGAGAAAACACATCTTGAAGGTGAGGTTGCTCTACTCTTTTTTCTCTGGTATGGAAATAATGCAAGTACAAAGGAGAAGGAAATCTATATGGATTTATCTTAGACCTATGGCCTATTAGGATGTTGCATAACATTAACCCCCTTTGTTATGCTCTCTAATTTCCCACTCCCGGTTGTTCTTCTCTATTATCAAACAAACTACAATAACATAGAATGGAACCCCTGCTCCTCTTAGCTGCCCAATATTTAACATAGCCCAGTAACCATATAGGGGTAGGTTTTTTCCTTCCTCAACTCTCAATTTTGATAAATAAAAAATCCACTACATGGATAGCCCCACATGTTTAAGTAATAGAGGATGATGTGGTATGCACTCACACCATGGTGATCAATATGATAGATCAAGTGGGAGGCATAACTTTCACATATGAACTCCAATTAAGGTGATTCTAGCACCGTTGGAAAGGTATGTGTGTAGAATATAGAATCTTCCTCCATAGTGAGATTTGGAATAATAATTGTGTCTTTTGGTGCCTCAAAATGGCTACAAAATATTTCAAACTCTTTTTTGGACCCGGATTTCCAAATTTGGACCAGGCGCCGGCAAGTTTTTTCCTCAAATTTTTCCACCCACAAAGTACTGAGATATATCACAAATAATATAATGATTTGATCTAGGAAATTGCACATGTTTTGAAGCACATGAGAAATCCTACCCAAGAATGCATACAAAATATCATGTGTGTCCTCCTAAAAATCTAAGTTGGCAAGTGTCTATGTGATGGTTCAATGAACATTCATGCTATAGGATTATTATTGTGTATGTGTGTGTGTGTGTGTGTGTGTGTGTGTGTGTGTGTGTCACGATTCAATGAACATTCATGCTATAGGATTATTATTGTGTATGTATGTGTGTGTGTCTGTGTGTGTGTCACGTGTCAATTCTATATGTGTGTGCCACCTATCAATTTTGTGTTAAAAACAAAATGAGTTACTCATCTCTTTCATAATCACCACTACACCATTAAAATGATTTTGATCATAATTTTTTTTAATTTAAATTGCTTCATAGGGAGAGAAACATAATATTACAATACTTTATATATATACAATGAAAAAAAATAATCTATTTAAGATAAACATTGAAATATTTTATATATAATCAATATTTTATTATTATTAATATTAATATATTTTTAAATATAATATATGAACTCCAGCTATAACAAACTTATATCCAATAAAAAATAGTTTTTTTTATTGTAATAAAATGTTAACTCAAATAGCATGTACCAAAAACTTAATATTCCATATATCATTCACTATGTTTTATGTCTTTATAATATTCTTATCATTCACTATGTTTTATGTGTTTAAAACAATTTTAAGAAGCATCAAATTTAGTAGTTTACTTTTTTTTTCCTAATATGCAATATAGTAATTTGCTTCCTTTTTTTTAATTTGCAATATAGTAATATTTTTTTTTTCTAATATGTAATATAATAATTTATTTATTTTTTCTAATATGCAATAGTAGATGTGTATTGTCCAATTTAAAATTATTTTAACTTAAAATCTACTTACTACTTTAATATAGAATTTTAGAGTAGTAAATATTGTAAATTAATTGTTAATTGGGTATAGATAGGATGATTGTGAGGAATGAATGAACACTAAACAGTCTAAACTCTAAGCATCTGCTAATACTTATTACTAACTTTAAAAAATGCTACTGTGATGTGATTAATACTTATTACTAATTTAAAAAAGTACTACTGTGATGTGATTAGATGCTTATTTCTAATTTAAAAAGAATACTATCCAACACTGTGATTGATTTTTCTGTGCAATTCTGGCAATTTTACATTGTTTCTTGTATTAGAACGCATAGAGTACGCCAATGTACATATACAGCATAAACAGTGTTCACATGACAGAGCCTTTGTGGGGAAAAAATATTAAATGTCAAAGGTCTAAACTTTTTTTACATGAAAATGGCAGCGAAGGATGCTAATCTTTGTCTTGTAATGCAACTAATTATCAAATTTGGACAACAAATCTAAATTTGGACTACAAATCTAAATTTGGACTAGTTCACTGAATTCACATGAATCTATATACGTTCTACTGATAGAGAACTCACGTAACGATTATAAATACGCATTATTATAGAAACAAACTAATTGCTTTTCGATTAGATATACTCCCGTTCTGAAACAGGTAACCCTAAAGCAGGTAACCCTTTTAAGCAATTTGAAATACTAAGCATTTAACGATATTCGTTTCTTCCTAAAAATTCAAAGATGTGAGGGAGCGCAACGATTATAATCCCAAATGTTAACATGTTAATAGCAAGATGAAGACAGAAAGCGTAGTAATAGAACATAAAGCATATTTTGCGTTCTTCTACCCACTTACATTATGTATTTCAGTCCTTGTTGGCAGAATTGTTGGCAGAAGTCCATTCCCGTTTTCCTCCAGTCCTAGATTTGTGCAAGTCCACTCGCAGGGCAATTCTCCTTTGGCAGGCAGTTAGCGTTTGAGATGCCCACGTATATTAAGAAAATTTAGGACTGTTTCTCCACAGTGCAGAGATTAGTTTGCGGGGATTTTAAGGTAACAACTAGGAACACAGAATAGCCAAATATGCAACAACATTTAAGAAAAACTTCTTGAACGATATATATCTCTCACGCTATTTTCTGCCAAAAGAGAGTACCCTGTAACTGGTCTGCACATGTAAAAAAAAATGATGCCCATCTTTTCTATCTAGCAGTGCGCAGTGCTGGTCTCCTTTGCCCTAGCTGTTGAAAACGAGCAGACTTAAATAGAACAGCCTAATGGTATATCCTGGAGGAACAATACCGATTTGTATTCCCTGAAATGATTTCACACGTTACAATAGACAATAACTTCACATTAATCCGAGGAATATCCTGGCATTTGCCTGGATATTCGTCGATTCTCAACGTCCTCTCGCAGAACGAGAAGACACATTTCTTTTTCAATATTCTTTTTCAATATTCGTTGTTGGACGTCTGACTGACATTTCAGCATATATATCCAAACTCGTTATATCAATCATCAGGCTAGAGCGGAAAGCATTATCATCAGGCAAAATGACTGACGGGAATCATCTCTGGCAGGCATTTATTAAAAGCTCGCATGATGCTTATGATGCCAACCAGAGCAGAATAATGTCATTAGTGTCATTACAGATCGAGCCAAGATTTCTTTTCTATGTGATCTTGATATCAGAATATATGTCTTTCGTCTTTCATCGGTTAGCGCTTTCAATTTCTTTTACAACAAACCAGAAATCATTCAAAATCTACATTTTTGCTATCTATAAAGTATAGCGAGTCCGGTATAGCGAGTCCGAGTAAGTTACTGTTACAAAAATAATCTCTTTTCAGTGACAAATGTGGTCGAAATTTTTGAATCGACTTAAGATCGTGGAAAATTCATAGGCATTAGTGATCAATTGGAATTAGGAATTCATGATGTTAAACCTGGTCCAAAGAAGCCTAAGATCTTTATGTTGTTTATCTTCAATCATTCTAAACTTAATGAAAGGTGCATTTAGAAGTAGGAGAGGTTTAATTACTCCATGGGCATAATTAATTTTTGCACTTTTCCAAACAATTATGACTTTCCTTTTCACAACAATGATTAGCTGGTATATTGACTAGCACAGCTGCTAAATCTTGTTAGTAAACTTAGAAAGGCTTACTGTTTGTAAGATGAAATGAAGAATATGAAACCACTGAAGATGGTTACATAGTAATTTCTTAATCATATTAAGTAAATGTTAAAAAGTAAAGAGGTTAATGAAAGCTTTTAAAAATGCTAGATGAAAGCTTTTAAAAATGCTAAAAAGTTATGAACATGAGATCTCATTCATTGATTTGTAAGGACAATTAAAAATATAATAGCATTTTTAATTGACAACCATATTATTGAAATTTATGATTAAAATATTATTAAATATGTCCATTATCAATAAATGTACCTCTTTAGTCGTAATAAAAATATTGACAAATTTTATAAATAAAAATTTACAAAATTTAAAAAATGCGTCAGCCATATACTTACTAACAAGAAAATGGGCCTATCATGCTGATTTCTATAAATCAAAATCCCAATAACAAATTGCATATGGACAAAACAGAATTGGTTTGAACTAAAGAGGATCTAAATGAAGCTTTGTATCTCACTTTTTCAGTAAAATTGTTTTCTAGTCATCTGTATATTTTTGGTTGGATTTTCTTCTCCCTATGAATGTGTAGGATGGCGAGCCTTGGTTCCTCAATGCTCTAGATTATAAAGTACCAAGATTAGAGGGAGCACTTACACCGTTGAGGATCCTACCCTACCACTTGAGAGAGTACATTTTTGGTTGGATTTTCTTCTCCCTATGAATGTGTAGGATGGCGAGCCTTGGTTCGTTAATGTTCTAGATTATAATGTACTAAGAGTAGAGGGAACATTTACATCATTGAGGATGCTACCCTACGAGAGAGTAGAGTTGGAGATTCTTAGAGCTCTTCCTCTAGTTACTAACTAGGTAGCCTCTGAATTTGATTTGATTGATTGTTTTTTTAGGTTTTTCTTTCTCGTTATAAATATCTTTTGAATATTATTGACGGTTCCTCTTTTTCCTATGAGGATTTAGGTATTTTTTTATCTTTTTCTATAACAATTTTTGGTTCCACTTAATCTTGTTAATTCTCTTCAAAAGGAGATTGGTGCCTTATTATTGCCTCTTTAGGGATCATCCTTTATTATTTTCATCTCCTTTCACTCTTTTGTTATTTTTATCTCCTTTCTCTCTTTAAGGGATTATAATATAACAATTTTTGGTTCCAATTCTCTTCCAAAGGAGACTGGTGCCTTATTATTGCCTCTTTAGGGATCATCCTTTATTATTTTCATCTCCTTTCACTCTTTTGTTATTTTTATCTCCTTTCTCTCTTTAAGGGATTATAATATAACAATTTTTGGTTCCACTTAATCTTGTTAATTCTCTTCMAAAGGAGAYTGGTGCCTTATTATTGCCTCTTTAGGGATCATCCTTTATTATTTTCATCTCCTTTCACTCTTTTGTTATTTTTATCTCCTTTCTCTCTTTAAGGGATTATAATATAACAATTTTTGGTTCCACTTAATCTTGTTAATTCTCTTCAAAAGGAGATTGGTGCCTTATTATTGCCTCTTTAGGGATCATCCTTTATTATTTTCATCTCCTTTCACTCTTTTGTTATTTTTATCTCCTTTCTCTCTTTAAGGGATTATAAATTAACCAGGGCCTCATTCCCCTCATTTTCATCTTTAAGGGGTTGTAAATTAGTTCAGGCTTGAGAGGCACCTGCTCTTGGGTTTGATAGATTTAAGTGAAATGCACATGAGCATGGAAAACAATATATTTAAAGGGGAAGTACTGGTAATCTAACACTTTTAGGTGACTCCATCCATCTAGTTTATACACTAATTTTTGCATTAACAAAGATGCCTTTTTTTAGTTCATCTTAGCCATTACATCAATCTAATGTGTGTCCCCAATATCTTTCAAGGTAATTCCATCCTAGAGTATTAGGTGAAGAAAAAGAACAATATTAGAAAAGTGGGTGTGTTCGTTTAACCATAAACAATATAGCAATATTGTCACCCAACCATAGGCACTAATGTCACCCCTGAGAAAGAGAATAATTCTAGTAGCAAATCAATAACCAACCAAGGATAATGCACCAAGAAAAGATAAACAAGACTGATCAGAAACTCCAACCTAGAAAAACCGAAAATACAAATTGCATGAATTGCAGCTGCAGTTGCTCCCTAGACTTGCGCACTACTAGATTTTTGCAGTGTGCACAAGTGGATTTTTGCAGTTTCGAGATATATGTGTCAAATGAGAACTAGCGTCCATAGACAAGTGGGTGTGCTAGTTTAACCATAGACAATATAACAATATTATCACCCAACCATAAGCAATAATGCCACCCCCGAGCACCTTGACCTTGACAGAGAGAATAATTCTGGTACAAAATCAATAGCCAACCAAGGCTAATGCACCAATAAAATATAACCAAGACTGATCAGAAAGTCCAACCCAGAAAAATCGAAAAATACAAATTGCAAGAACTGCAACTGCAACTACTCCCCAGACTTACGCAGTACTACATTTTTGCAGTGCGCACAAGTGGATTTCTGCAATTTCGAGATATCTGTGTCAAATGAGAACTAGCGCCCGGTATTTATACTGCTCTTACCAGGCTGTCTGGGCCAACTTCTCTTTCTAGGTGCTAAAGACTTAATATAAAATATTATCTTTAGTTGAATTTACTTCTAGGGTTGTGTCCAAGTGTTTTCTCGCTTTCGAAATATTCTAATCTCATCAAAAGTCACAAATGGAGGTTAATACCTCCTGCAAATACCATAATATCAACACACCCTACCTCGAATAGGTGCTATTGTGATATCCTCTCCATGTTTAAATTCTAAGGAATAATGGGTTAAGGACATACTCTAAATTCCATAAAGTATGAATTAGAGAAACAAAATTCCAAATAAAATGAAAAAATTTCCATCCTCCTATAAGAAGGACAATATGCATTACCGCATATGAAAAAGTTACCTAACCCTTGATCTTGGAAAGCCATTTATTTGTTACCAATATATCGTGGCACTTGGGTTGGGATAAAGGCCTACAAACACTTTGATCAAATCCTTTTAAGATAAAATGAGTTCCTTCACTACTAGATATGCATGACCACACCTGAACAAAGTTACATTTTCATTACTATCTATTCATTACCACAATTGAAAAAATTCATGTAACCCTTAATATTGGGAAGCCATTTTTTTTTTATCAATATATTGTGGCACTTGGGTTGGGCTAAAGGCCTATAACCATTTTGATCAAATATTTTTAAGATAGAATGAGTGCTTTCTTTACTAGATCTAGTAACTTTATAATTAGCTAGGGAATGGAATTGATTCACTTGGTGAATGTGTCATTTGTATATTGCGCTCTTTTGAAGATGAGTCTTGACCAATGATTTAAAGGCTTCAACCATGGCAGCAAAGGAGAACTCTATTAGGTATGTGTGAGAAAGAGCACATAAGGAGTTTATCCCATAGTTGTCTGTCATGCTGATTGTTTTTGGTTTACCTGATTAGGCATGGAACCAATGTTGAGGGGATAGATGATCCAAAGAATGATATGTAGAGTTTTGACTTACTTCTTTGAGGATAAATTTTTTGAGTGATTCACACATGGCAGCCACTAGTTGACAATCTAGGGAAGGTGGACAACCCGATTTTCATGTGGTTGGACTACTCTAAGGGTTGCAAGTCCTTTGAATGGAAAAGGAAATGTGTTCTAATAACTAAGGAAAACCCTAAACATATGATGGATTCTCTCTTCTAATCTCTTGTAATTGTTAAAAAAAAAATTAACTAAATAACCCTTAAGAATGTATGAATTTAATTTTATTGGCTTCCACAAATTCCAATATTATTTATTAATTTAAACATGATTACATACAAAATGTAAACATTATTGCCATAATGTTTCTTTTTTTTTAATTAATTAGAATATACAAATAGATGAGATTGTTTTTTAATTGTCTTTCACAAATTATGTTTTTTAATTATTTAAGAGTCACTATATGAAAAATATACATATAGACATTTGACTCATATAATAACACTTTTGCTTTCTTTCCTTTTTTAAATTTGAAATGATTTTTCTTACACTTCATGGCTTCACTTTTATACGCGGTTGAATTTTCTTCTCCCTATGAATGTGTAGAATGGCGAGCTTTGCTTCATCAATTTTCTATATTATGAAGTACCAATAGTGTTATAGATTATAAAGTACCGAAAGTAGAGGGAGCATTTACACCATGAGGATCCTACACTACCACTTGAGAGAGTACATTTTTTTGTTGGATTTTCTTTTCCCTATGAATGTGTAGGATTGTGAATCTTTCTTCATCAATTTTCTAGATTATAAAGTAACCAAGAGTAGGGGGAGCATTTACACCATTGAGAATGATATCCTACCACTTGAGAAAGTAGAGTGGGAGATTTTTAGAGTTCTTCTTCCATTTATTAGGTAGCCTTTAAATTTGATTCGATTGATTGCTTTTTTCTCCTTTTTAGGGTTGTTCCTCCTATTTATAGATATATTTTGAATATTATTAATCGTTCCTCTTTTACTTATGAGGATTGAAGGCTTTTTCTTTTCTTTTTCTATAACAATTTTTTAGGTCCATTTAATGTTGTTAATTCTTTTCAAAAGGAGATTGGTGCTTTATTAGTGCCTTTCTAGAGATCATCGTTCATTATTTTCATCTCCTTTCCCTTTTTAATGGGTTATAAATTAACTAGGGCCTAGTCCCCCTCCTTTCCCTCGTTATTTTCATCTCCTTTCCCTTTTTAATGGGTTATAAATTAACTAGGGCCTAGTCCCCCTCCTTTCCCTTTTCAAGGGGTTATAAATTTACTAGGGCTTGAAGCAATTGTTCATGGTCATATTTTTTTTTTTCTTGTGTCTTATTTTATTTTTTTCTTGGGTATGTTCCTTCTCACTCAAAGAGGTCATGGACTATCTCGAGAGGGACATCTCCTCTTGAGTTTGATAGATTTTAGTGAAATGTACATGAACATGGAAAACATTGTATTTGAAGGGGAAGTACTTGTAATCTAACTCTTTTAGGTGGATCCATCCATATAGTTTATACATGAATTTTGGCATGAGAAAAGATGTGTTCTTTTAGTTCATCCTAACCATCACATCAACCTAATGTGTCTCCACAATATTTTTCAAGGTAATTCGATCCTAGAATATTAGGTGAAGAAAAGGCACCCTAACTTGTATAGGTGTTATTGTGATATCCTTTGCATGTTTAAATTCGAATGAATAGTGAATTAAGAACATACTCTAGATTCCAAAAAGTATGAATTAGAGAAAAAAAATTCAAAGAAAATGAAAAAGTTTCCATCCTCCTATAAGATGCACAATATGAATGACCACAGTTACCTAACCCTTGATCTTGGGAATCCATTTATTTGTTACTAATATATCGTGGAACATGGGTTGGGATAAAGGCCTATAAACATTTTGATCAAATCTTTTTAGGATAGAATGAGTGCTTTCATTACTAGATATGCATGACCACACATGAACAAAGTTATGTTTTCATTACTAGATATGCATGACCACACATGAACAAAGTTACATAACCGTTGATATTTGGAATCCATTTATTTGTTATCAATATATCGTGGCACATGGGTTGGGCTAAAGGCCTATAAACATTTTGATCAAATATTTTTAAGATAGAATGAGTGCTTTCTTTACTAAATCTACTAACTTGGTAACTAGCTAGGGGATGGAATTGATTCACTTGGTGAATGTGTAACTTGTAGGTTGTGCTCTTTTGAAGATGAGTCTTGACCAATGATTTAAAGGCTTCCACCTTATTAGCAAATGAGAGATCTATTGGGTATGTGTGAGAAAGAGCATATAAGGAATTTCTCCCATAGTTATCTCTCATGCTGATTGTTTTTGGTTTACTTGTTTAGGCATGGAACTAACGTTGAGGGGATAGATGATCCAAAGAATAATATGTTGAGTTTTGACTTAATTCATTGAGGATAATTTTTTTTGGGCGATTCACACATGGCAACAACTAGTTGACAATCTAGAGAAGGTGGACAACCCGATTTTCATGTGGTTCGACTATTCTAAGGGTTGCAAGTCCTTGGGAATAGAAACGGAATTTTTTTCTAATAACTAAGAAAAACCCTAAGCACATGATGAATTCTCTCTTCTAATTTCTCCTTGTATTCCTAAAAAAAACACTAAATAATTAGTAAGAATGGATGAATTTGATTTTATTGACTTCCACAAATTATGAATATTATTTATTAATTTAACCATAATTACATACAAAATATAAACATTATTGGGATTGTGTTTCTCTTTTTTTTTAATTAATTAGAATTTACAAATGGATGAAATTGGTTTTTATTATCTTTCACAAATGATGTATAATGTTTAATTATTCAACAATCATTATATTTATATAGATTTTTCACTCATATAATAACAATTTTTCTTTATTTCCTTTTTAAATTTGAAATATGTTTTTTTCCACTTCATAACTTCACTTTTATATACAAATTATTTTCTTATGATGATATTCCAATACCAAATAGATTAAATATGTCAAAATATAATTTTGTTTGTCTATAAAACATTAAATTTGAAGGCTTAATAAGTGATATTTTGTTACAAATTGTATTAAATATGTCAAAATGTAATTTTCTTTGTCTATAAAACATTAAATTTGAAGGCTTAATAAGTGATATTTTGTTACAAATTGTTTGCTTATGACATTCCAATACCAAATAACTTACATTAAATATGTTAAAATGTAATTTTGATTTTGTTTATGTTAAAATGTACTTTTGATTTTGTTTATGATGTAGGAGCAGTGCCATTAACAAATTTATTTTTAATTACATTAAATATGTTAAAATGTAATTTTGATTTTGTTTGTGATGTAGGAGCAGTGCCATCAACAAATTTATTTTTTCAAGAAGATTTAGGAAAGTTTTGAAAATATAAGAAAGGAGTGGGCTTATTTTTTCAAGAAGACTTAGGAAGGTTTTGAAAATTTAAGAAGGAAGTGGGTTCCCTAATTTTAATTTAGGGTAATTTCGATGTGAATTCTAGGAGAATCTAGATAATGGTGAGTTATTAGCCTAAGCAGTGGTCGCGATGATGAGGCTGTGTTGTTAGTAGATTTCTTGATTCAATAGATATTTTAGAAATGATGACGATATTGTAGATCTAAAAAATCCTTTGTATATTTTGAGGAGTCTAAATAGGATCTTTGAGTTTGTATACCTATGGGAATTTGGAGGTTAGATTGGATAGGAAGAATATAATGAAGTTGTGAATGGAAACAAGGCTAAAAGCAAACGGATGCCAATAATGGCCTGGCCAAATAGAAGAAAATTCGGTCGATCGGGACGACATTCAACCATTAAAGAGAAGTGAAAACCAGAGATTGTGTATTTAGATAGGGTGTGTGAGAGTGTGGAGTGGGAAGAATCTATATGGACATAATGTAAGAGAATACTTTATGATAGTGATAAGATTTCTTGTGTGAATTTAGTGAACATTGTGTTAATGTCTATGATCAAAACTACTGCAAGTGAATACGAATCCTAACTCTGTTTCATTCCTTGTTTTCTTCCTATCATGTGAATGCCATATATACTAAAGGAATTGAGAAAAATTAGTAGATCAAATCTCATAAATTATTAGGATGTCCCCTAAAACATCGATTGCAGGTTTTACAGGTAATTCATGTCAAATCCCACCTTTCAAAAGTAAAATCCATTCTAATTACGCCGAAAGGCATACACCTATTGACAATGGGCACATTTCATAGGTTTTTAGTTCTTAATACGTTGTTTATGGACCAGATTAAATATGCCTAGAATATTCTTAGTCATCACAATAAATGAATGGTTCTGATTTCATCCATTAACTTTCGAGCTATTATAAAGACATCCGTTTATATGTTTACTTTTTTACATTTACCTATCATGTTTAAAAATTACTGTGTTCACTAACTTATTGCCACATCTACTGATTAAACAATATTAAGATATTCGCACAAGTATTAAGGCGTTTCAGGTATTCGCACAGTGGTAAGCCTAAGCCACCTTTCAGCGTTCACCAGTCGTGAGTTAACTCACGGCTGTGCTAGTTATCACTCTTTGAAGTGAATGAATGTGGACCATTGGATTGGTTGATATAACACAGAGTTACCCTCAAATCAAAGGTTCATAGTGCAGGTAGACAGGATCAAGAGACAATCTCGATCATTGATTACTTCTGGATTAGTGGTCCATATCATTTTCATATTGTGGACACATCGAGATTTAATGTAAGAACCAATGATCTAGATTCTAGACCGTCATATCATGAGTTGGTATAGGTCAGCGATCCTTAATCAATATTGCACCACAAGTTTGTATGAAGTTTAATAAAAATGTAACCCCCAAGGTGGGTTAATCTAATCCATCAAAGTACACGTGGTGGCATATAACTATACCTCGACACCCCTTGAAGCGTGTTTAAAAAACATTGCCTGACCCCCCGAGAAGCTAAGAGTAAATACCACCTCTTGAAAGTGGTAAACCACCAATGAAATAACGTTTGGACTTAGTGCTCGGGTATATATAAAAGAATTAGCACCAAGGTTAAATGTTGGATTAAGTGCTATAAGGAAAAGGTTATGGTCCTTTTTATTGAGAAATGGGTTATTTTATGCCATAAGCCATAGCGCCAATACAAAAGGGGCCTAATCTTAAGTTCCCTATTCAATTGGTTTAAAATTGTAGACCTATAAGTACAGAGGATCCAGAGACGGTTTAGTCTTAGGAATTAGCAACCATATAAAGGATTCATAAATGAGGAAGATTTTAGTGCTAAAGGATTCGGAAATGAGGAAGATTTTGGTAATAGTAGAGTAATTTAAGCTCTGCATATGTGGGAATTGTGAGAATTGTCATTAAGAATCTTGGCACCAATTGAAGAATTAGAGGAGAAGTTTGGGAGATGAAGTTTCCGTCAGAGTTATAATTAACTCTGTATTTTTGGAATTGGACTTGAGAGGTCATCATTTTTTTTTTTTAAGTAAAAAAGGATAGAACCTGTTATATTATCATTGCCAAGTTACAAAGACTATTTACGATGCCATTTGTCCGGCCTAAACAAGAAACCGAGACAGCTGGGCATCCTATGCCATTTGTTTCCAAGCAAACAAAACTATCAGAGTGCAATCCTACCCGAAGGAAACCAGGACGTCTAGCCATTAAGTTTAATCTGTGTGCCGAAAATCTAGTTGCAAAATAGTTAAGATCTAACTGGGCGAAAGCCTGGTTCGGAAACAAAAAAAAATTGCTAACCAAGAACATCACTGAACCTCTTATCCAGTCGGCTCGTCCTCGTCCCCATGCCTTCGCCATCTGGCTGGAAACGTGTAAGCTTGTGCGCACACAGGCCATTGTCGTTTAGGGAGAGTCCTGGAATGAGAAGCGAACAACATGTCTATTCGATGGTCGATTCGGGCGATGCAAAAGATTTGATCGTCCAACAGGCTCCGCATATCAAAGATTAGAGCTAGGTACCCCGGATTGGTGAAGGGATGTTGGTCCTGCCAATTGCTGTCAACAGAGGCTGAGGGAATTGTCCCCGTTGCTCCTTCACTTGCATGTGTTGTGTTGTCGTGATGTGCCGGTCGGTTGGATAGTTGCGTCGCCTCCTCCATAGGTTCACCGGGAGGTGGGTCTCTGCTTCCTTTTGCACAGGACGGGGTATCTTATTCAACATAGAAGGTGGTAAATTCCTCTGCCGGGCGAGTTGCACTGGAGCCAAGCGGTTTTCCCGAAGGCGAAATCTTGTCATCAGTGCCAAAATTAGTGGGTGGATTCCAATTGTCTGGGACTGTGAACAGAGGGAGCTTGGGATAGCTTTGCATGGCGTCGTCCAGGGTGATATCTTCCACGTATGCCATTGGAGGCATTCGTGGTTTCCTATGTCTTTGCGAGGACACCATGGCTAGCGCCTGCTCAAATTTCTTCTGCCTCTGCCGGTGAGATTCGGCTATGTACCAAGTTGCACCCCTGTGTGACTTACCTTGTGCTCTGGGCATAATGAAGACCCTGGAGATGACCAAGGTTCCTTGCAAGTGGAAGGCTTTGCTCCAAAGCTCCAGTGGGTCTGCAAAATGCGGCTTCGCTAAATTCAACTTTGCATTCGACGCTGCAGTGAGCGAATGTCGCTCAATGCTGTCAAGGTGGGTGATAAGGAGGAGGACAACAGTGACCACCATGGCCATTAAGGCTTGCTTCCGAGTGTGCTGGTGCACTATACCGGTCACTTGCGCGAAGGGGCTGATCTCCTGGATTTTGCTGCATGGATTCATGCTTGTTTAATTACTAAGGGGATGGTCGTTGGTGGATGTATTAATGGTGCATCCCGACGTTATCCCGCGTGACTTGGCTCTGCAATGTGGCACCCCATCCGGGGGTTGTAGATCGTTGGTGGCTAAGGTTTGGCACCGACTTGAGATGTCTGAGTCTTCTGAGGTGTGGGCCTCCCAACAGAAGCGTTCGGTTCCCATTTTGACTCCTTCATTTGCTAGGAAATCTGCTATCTTGTTTGCGTCTCGTTTCATGTGGGAGGGTATGATGCTGAGATTGGGTTGGAGGAGGCTGTTGAAGTCCTCTAGCAGTCCATAGAGTTGCCAACTTGGTGAGATTTTTGAAGGAATGCCTCCATGGAGAATCTTGGTGATTAGATTGATAACAATTTGAGAGTCCTCCTCCAAGATAATCTTTTGATGGTATTTGTCAGTAGTTGTTTGGAGACCCTGCAATAAACCTGTTAGCTCTGCCACATTGTTGGTTGTTTCCCCTAGGAATCCTGCAACGAGACATAGGATATTGCCATTGGAATTTCTGAGTACTGCTCCATATCCCTCTGGTCCTGGGTTGCCTTTGGAAGCCCCATCGAAGTTTATCTTTATGAAATTAGCTGGAGGGGGCGACCAGGTGGTTGGACTAGTTTGTTGGTGCTTGTGCATCCTTGGTGCTCGTTGATTGATTAGAATGGGCTTCCAGCTTTGAAGAATGCAGTGTTCCTCTAGGTTGCAGTTAAGGTCCTCTTTTTTCCAAGATTTACTTTTGATAGTTTCCTTGATTAGTGAGATTATTTTCTCCGAGGTGTTGTCTGGCGTGGAAGCTTTGGAGTGGAAGATTCTTTTGTTCCGTTCCTTCCATATTTTCCAGAGAATGAACCATGGTAGGAGCTTCCAGATGTGATTCAGAAGGGGATTATTGTAGGTGATAGAGTCCCAGTTCTCATTTGTGTCATTGATGCTGCTCCGATGTTGGTTGGATCTGCACATTATTTGCGCTCCTTGGTCCCAAATTTGATGGCTGATGTGGTAGCCATTGAAGAGATGTTCTTTGGTTTCCTCTTGCTGGCGGCAGAGGACGCAAAAGGATGGTCCAATGAAGCCTCTTTTTCTGAGGTTTTCCCAGGTTAGGGTTCGATTATGTACCACAAGCCATAGGAAGGTGGAAACCTTGGGCCAAAGAGAGGGGTTCCATACTTTCTTCCATATGGTCTCCTTGTTTCTATCCTGATAATTTCCCTGTAGGAAGTAAGCTTCCTTTATTGAGAAAGTGCCAGCTATGGAATACCCCCATCTGAGGATGTTCAGCCCTTCTCTATTGGGTATTTTCCAGCGGTTAGCATGAAATTGTCAGTTCTGCAGATTGAGATTCTCTGGGACTACGAGATCTTGATTAGAGATTTTCCATTGGTGTCATTGATGTTGTTGTTCCTTAGGTTTCCAGAGGTCCCTCACCCTTAGGGAGGTATCATGGTTAAGGGCTCATTTGAGATTGGTTAGCTCCTCCATTTCGTCCAGGGGTTTGAATTGTTTCCACGAGTCCTGCCAGAACATGGCACTTTCTTTGTTTCGGACTTCCCAAAAGGCATGATTTTGAACCAACGTGCGATTTTTCCAGGTTGTGTTCCAGATATTGGAACCTTGAATTTGGTTATTGTGCCTAATTAGTTGATTATCTGGTGTGAGGGGGGCATACTTTTGCTTCCACATTTGCGCCCAGGCGGATGTTGGGGTTTTTAACCATCACCACCAGATTTTGGCTCCCATTACTTGATTGAGTTTCCCTGGATCCCGAAGTCCCAATCCTCCTAGGATTTTTGGTGTATAGAGTATGTCCCAGCTTACTAGAGCCCATTTCTTGTTAGGTTGATGACCATGCTAGAGGAATTTTTGCTGGAGGTTCCTGATGGCTCTGATAACCTGTTTAGGAGCTGCAAGGGCGGTGAAGAGGTAAGTAGGTAGGGCTTGCAAGATGGACTTGAGGAGGACCAGCCTAAAAGCAATGTTGAGGGGTCTAAAGGTCCAATTGCTTAGCCTGTTAGAGATGGAAAGGAGAAGGTTGTCCCAGGAAATGGATCTGGTTGTCGAACCCGTGAGGGGAACGCCTAAATAGTTGGATAGAAGGGAGCTCTTGGGTATTCCTAGAAGTCTGAAAATGTGGATATGAATAGAAGTCAGGGTGTTAAAATAGTAGAGTTTGGATTTGTCTAAGTTGAGAGAGATGAATGAGGCTTCAGTGAAGTCAGAGAGGATAGAGTTGAGCTGGTTGGCCTCCCAGACCGTTGGGGAGTTCAGAAGGAGGGTGTCATCAAAAAACTGACTGTGAGAGGGCGTTGGCTGGATGTTGTGTAGGGGTAGGACTTTGAGAGAGCCGTATGTGACTTCTTCCTTGATGTAACGTCCCAGGCCTTCTGCCATAAGTACAAACAAGAAGGGAAAGAGGGGGTCCCCTTGTCTGATACCCCTGGAAGCTGAAAAAGGCCTGGACGGAGCCCCATTCACTAGGATGGAGAAGAAGGTTGAGGAGGTGAGATTTAGGATCCAATTCACCCAACACTGATCAAATCCAAAAGATTCTAAGACAGCCCGAAGGTACTGCCAGCTGGCCCTGTCAAAATCTTTTGAAAGGTCAAGTTTGATTAGCATACCTGGGGTCCTTGAAGTCTTGAGGGAGTGGATGACCTCGTGAGCCAGGATGACACTGTCCATGATTTTTCTTCCTTCTACGTACTCTTCTTGTTCCTTGGATATGACATGTGTCAGTATAGGTTTGAGTCGATTGGCCACCACCTTCATTATGATTTTGTAGATAACAATGCAGAGGGCGATCGGTCTAAACTTTTTAGGGTTTGTGACCCATTCTTCTTTTGGAATAAGGGTGATAAAGGTGGATTTGAGAGCTAGTAGGACTAAGCCTGATGCTCTCGATTCCTCTACTACCTCCCATACTTCTTCCCTGACTAGGTCCCAGCAGTGGTGTTAAAAATCGGTGGTGAACCCATCCAGGCCGGGGGATTTTCTTGGAGGCATAGCTTTTATTGCTTGATCCACTTCCTCTTGGGTGATGGGCCATGTTAGGGCGGCATTTTGTTCTGAGGTTACCAGTGAGGGTATGTGTCTAGTGACTCTTTGGATGGTTGTCGTTCTATCCTCCTTGGTTTCCTTTAGAAGGTCCTAGTAGCAGTTGATCAACTCTGCCTCAATTTGAGAGTGTTCTCTGACTGGATTGCCCCAGCTATCCTCTAAGTGAGTGATTCTGTTGATGTGGCGACGATGCACCAAAGCTCTATGGAAGAATTTTGTGTTCTTTTCCCCTTCCTTGAGCGATTGTATTCTGGATTTTTGTTTATGTAACACCCATCCAGGATGTTTAAACAATTAATTCTTAATTTTATACATACACAATAACAACTTTGCTTTAACATAATTTCTTTTCATTTACACAATTCTTCTACATGTGCTCAACGATATATCTAAATAGCATGATGAAATTAGTAATAGGTTAACTCTAATATTTGCCACTTAAAACAAAAGTATATACAAAATGTCAACAACAAATACCACTAAAAAATACCTCTTTAGTAGTTTGTCGAAGCTCATCAATTGCAATGTAGTCCTAGGCTCTTCCAAGCATTATTTTCCCGCTTTCCCAGAGTGAAACAAAGGAATCCTCCCTGCCAACTAGGAGCCTAGCCGACTTCCTAGCTCCAAGAAACCTTTCGGTTTCTTGGACCTCCGTGCCCATGACTCTAAGAACAGTAAAGCACAAATTCTCAAACAAAACCATCACAAGAATTATATCTCCCAAGAATTTCACAACCTCTCATCATGCTCCAACCTCTCCATCCTCCTCCTCCACTCTACTTCTTCTCCCTATTTATCAAGTTTCCATACACACTTCCCCAAGTCTCCTCAACCACCCTCATTAGTATCCATCAACCTCACTTATCTAGATACTTTTGGAAAATATTAAAATAAAACTAAATATAAATGACTTGCATTAAACAATAATAAATAAAATAAAAATTATTTATTCTCATGCTAGCTAATAAATGTTATTTGATAATTTTCCACGAAATGTCCATAACACCCCACCATGCTCATTTAATTCATCACACCCACCATCTATCAAAGTCAAGAAGGTATTTAATGCTTCTAGATATTTGTATGCAATATAATTTACATATTCAATTAACATTCAATTAAATAGTTAATAATTTATTTTAATAATTAATACATTAATTACTTATACTAGTGTACATGGGTAGGGTATGCGTGTGTAGCTAACGAACACATATCTCATGCATGTACTAACGATAAACAATCATTGCCTCTAATGCATAATTCCTATATGATCACCAAGACATGTAGGACAATAGATCAAGTAATGCATCATTTAATAATTTTAATGATCTAAATTACACCAATTCATCAATAACTCATTGTCACACTTAAAATTTCAATAGGAAATCAAAGAGGGTTTTAAACATGGTAGGATTCAAGTGAGTAAACAATAGTGGCATCTCTAATCCCCAATCAGTATTCTCAACTAACATTGAAGCATCCTTCCTTCCTAACCTACTTCCATCTTCCATCCTATCCTTTCCTTTGTTGGACTAAGATGGAGCGTCAACTATATTGACCTAACTCCAGATAGAACCTGTAAGCGGAAGTGTCATACATCTCGACCAAGTTTCTCCGATAGGCAACTAGCAATCGTCATCACACGTCTAGGGGAGCGTGACTTCACACAACCCTCCCATGACTCTAGGTTTTAGAGGATAAACAGTGGGAAATACCTCCACCCCTCCTCATAGAACTAGGGTCAATACCCTACATCAAGCCATACTATGCAACTACAGTTCTTAGAGTCATGTCATCAAAAATCCACTCTGGGTAAGTTGTGCATCCTGTCAAAACCACACTTACCATAGATCATAGTAATATTTCGAATCATAAATTAAATAGTAAGTACAACTTATAGCATACAATATCTTCTTGATGTCTACGACATCCCAGTTACTTCAATACTATAGTCATTTGGCTATCACATAGCTCATCATCCTGTATGTTAGTTCACCAATAACACATATTGATGCAGATACATCACAAATTTATATAAGAATCCATATTTTCATTGACGCTCAATTAAGAAATGTATTCCTATTTACATCATGCATTGCATCTATTATACATTCACAACATAACTTGAATTGATATACATGTACCGAACTTACCCATTTTAATTTTCATGTTTAAATAATCAAATAACTATCTTTGTCATGAGCATATATCATGTAACATACAAATAGGTCTAGAGGTACACATCTCAATGTCTAACAAAGTCTAACTGACTCCAA
>ML795759.1:221390-234048 GCA_009831015.1 Picea engelmannii
ATATCATGTAACATACAAATAGGTCTAGAGGTACACATCTCAATGTCTAACAAAGTCTAACTGACTCCAAACAAATGCTAAACTTTGAATTATTAAGATTAGTAAACAACAATGTCCTAACTACCTAAGGTCAAAATATGGGGTGTTACAGTTTCCATAGAATTTCCTCTTGCTTCCTTCTCTCTTCTAATTGCGCTTGGAGCTTCTCCTCCTCTTTCATTACTTCAGTAGTCCGGGATCCTGAAATGAAAGTTTTTTGGATCTCCACCAGCTTGTTCTCTATGTCCTGTATGCTTTGGAGTATGTTTCCAAAGGTGCTCTTATTCCAATGTTTCAACAACTGCTTGAAGTTTTTGAGGCGCTGCTGGAATTTATACATGATGGTGCCATGATCTATTTCCGCCTATGCCCACCAGGATTTTGCTAGCTGATGGAAATCCGAGTGTGAGAGAAATAATTTTTCAAAATGGAAGGGCTTGTACTTGGGTGTTTCTCCCGTGTCTAAATTAAGAGCAAGAGGCCAGTGGTCTGACCCAGATTTTGGAAGAATAAGGATTTCCAAATAAGATCCTTCCTCCATTAGTTCCTCAGTTACAAGGAAGTGGTCTAGATGACAAGCAATGTGTTGGTTGCCCGATCTGCGATTGGACCAGGTGAAGGTGCCATTGATATTTTCTATATCTACTAACTTTAGATGATCAATGAGAGTTTTGAACTTACCATTGTCTTGCTTGAGTTTCTTGGTGCCTCTTGTCTTTTCCTCCAGTGACAGGATCATATTGAAGTCGCCTCCTAAGATCCATTTTTGTGTTGTCACCAGATTATTGATTAGTGCGAGCCGCTCCATGATTTTGTCTTTGTCCTGTTGGCTATGGGGACCGTAGACATGTGTGATGGCTCCTTCCTGATTCGAGCCCATGACCTCGAAGTGAGTTGTTATTGTACCTACAGTTGAAAAGGATTTGTTGATAGTGATGTTGAATGGATTCCAGAGGATAGCAAGACCTCCTAAGGCTCCTGTGGAGTCTGTTAATATGGAGTTGCATTCTCTCCAAATACGCTGGAAGATGGTTTCAGCTTATGTTCCGACACATTTGGTTTCCTATAACATTAGAATGTCTGGGTTTTCTTCCTTGATACAATCTCGTAGGATCCTTTGTTTGAATCTTCCATTGAGTCCTCTAATGTTCTAGGTAATGATCTTCATCATTGAGAGGGTGGTGTTGGGTGGAGGTATCCCTCCAAAA
This sequence comes from Picea engelmannii, assembly GCA_009831015.1. Classification (NCBI taxonomy): domain Eukaryota; kingdom Viridiplantae; phylum Streptophyta; class Pinopsida; order Pinales; family Pinaceae; genus Picea; species Picea engelmannii. The sequence continues at coordinate 222,638 of ML795759.1, forward strand.
GCTTATGGATCTATCCTAAGTTTATCATGAGGTTGTTCGCCTCTTTGATAAGTTGTTGCGTTGTTTTCTGCCCTCTCATTTTGTTCTCATGGAGTATTCTTTTCGATCCTGAACCTGTGTACGTGGCTATTCCCAGGCGTGTTGTGGATCCTACTGAGGAGTTGAGAAATACTTTATGTACCTTACGTAGTTGTTATTCAGGAAGGGTCTGCAGATCCTTTTGATTCAGAGCCTCCTCAAGCATTTCTAGATCTATGCCCGCTAGATCTTTGTTATCCAGCTGCATTGGGGTGTCCCCATTCCCGTCTCCTCTTTATTCTCTGTAGATTTCATGACTCTCGTGAGGGGGAGGAGGGTTTTGGATGTCCCCATGGGCCTATTGCGATTCCTTGTGTGGATATTGGATTTCCTCATCTTCTGGTAGCTGGTTCAGAATCTCATAGGAGTTTTTGGTTGTGATATTTTGTCTGGGATCTGGGACCTGCCTCCTTAGAGGGTTTTTCTTTTTTGCTGTGACCGTGGTGAAGCCATCTTTTTGTATGGTATCATTTGCTTTGGTGGCTGATTTGATCAAGGGGTAATCTTTGAAGAGCTGGCCATGCTCATGACATCTTCTGCAACGAAAGGGAATGTGTTCATAATCCATTGTTTGTTTCCATTCCTCATCCTGGTATTCGAGAGTCACAGCTTAGGGTAGTCCCTTGGAAATGTTCATGTAGACACAGATCCGGGCGTATGAAGTATATTTTCTCTGCCTTGTGGCTTTTGAAGCTTTGACATATTAGCCTAAAGTATTCCCTATGCCCATTAGAATCTCTTCTAGCCAAAACTTTTGTGGTAAGGAATATAGGCGGATCCATACAGGAGCCATGGTGAAGTCCTCCTTGTCTGGGATAAATCTTTCAGTCCAGAAGCGTAAGAATAGCCCTGCTAAGTTGTAGAAGTATGACCCATTCTCAAATATCCTATCTCTATCTTCTGGGTTGTACAGGATGATTGTGAAGAAGCCTTTGGAGCTATGTTGGACCTCATAATCCCCTTTGGGGTTCCACCAGTGCTTGATCCACTTGTTGAGATCCCTTTCTGATGGCCAAAGACCCAGGAACTTGCCAATGAGGGCATGTTCTCTCATATATGGGTGTGTTCCTCTACTCTGGTTGAGATAATAAGGTATCTTGGTGTTTTTTCCATTCGTGGTATGCATTTACCTGGCTCCCATCCTCGAGGTGCTTTTGGATGGGACGTACCCACTTTCGTCTCCATCTCCTTCCTGAGGCCTTATTCTCTAGCCAGAAGTTGGTCACGTATCTGCAAGGGTGGCTCGAACGAGGGGCGTTTCACTTTGGTGCCTAAGAATTTGTTGGTGGTGATATTGCTATACGAGGGGGGTTTCTCCCCCTCTTATGTGCCCATGCCGGCATGTCAGTAGGAGACAGTTGGCTTCCGCTGGACGCTAAAGATTCATTGCGTCGATGTTCTGTGACTAGTCTGCAACAGTCTGCGCCAGTTTGAGGCTAGGGTTTCCTCAGTGCTCTCTCTCGAATCCCACTCCGAGAGGTCATCATTTTTGGTATGCACTCAAAGTTATAATTGTATAACTCTGTATTTTTTTAATTGGACCTGAGAGGTCATCATTTTTGGTATAAGTGCCCAGTGATGCTTTGATATTGAGTACATTAATAGTAAATAATGAACAATCATAATATATGCAAGACAGGGATCTTTAAAAATTTGTTTGGACAAAGAAATATGTAGAGAACAAGACCTCAGGGAAGATATTGTAAGTATTGAGTTTTGTATTTGGTAAATAACTCTGGAAAAAACAAAATTGTATATGTTGGTTGTAGGTAGAAACAAAGAAGATATTGAGGCAAAGAGCATAGCTAGATAGTTATGACATAAGAAGAGGGAACAAGTGAAGCTCTTAAGTGAAGACATTGTCGCAACCTTAAATCCATAGGAGTTGTGATATGGATAGGTGAAGGGTGAGTGCAAGATAATGATGGTCTCTCATGACGCGTTAGTGTCAATGCAAACCTAGAAAAACAACAATATGTTAACTTGGATGGATTATTCAAGGTACTTTTACAATTAATTTGAATATGGTGTAACAAGATGAAACGTATTAAATTGAATTAGCTTTCTAAATATACAACTTGTATTCATATACATTGTGAGCAACTAGGTCAAATTTGTTTTTTTCTAACAATGGTATATAATTTTTCTAACAAAATATAATGTATATGTTTCCGTTCGTGCAAGTGTTGAGTGTCTTAACGATGGAATTTTGTTCCAAAAACTTTTATACTTATAGAGAATGCATTTTTCTTTTGTCATGTATTTTTTGGAATTTTTTAATATTAATTTGATATTTTTAAAAAATTATCAAAGTCAACATATGCATGAAATTACATCCTCTTTTGTTCATAGAGGCTAAAAGAGCCTTAACGTGATCAAAACAATTTTTTTTTTTGGATTGTAGGTATCGGTCTCCTCTAGTACCACATATAACTCATTTAAGAAATGGTTAAGCCAAGAAAATGTTATAGCAGAAATAAGAGAGGTATGTATTCTAGAATTTTGATATATGTGAAGACAAAAATAGATTAAAAATAATAAACAATAATAATTTAAAAAAAAAATTGATATTTTAAATATGCATAGCCAACTCATCCTATGCCTGTAATTTCGTCAAGAACTAAATTTTTTACCTTATAGAAAAATAATATCAAAGACAGAGATATAGAGGGGTATTCACAAAAAATGGAGGTTTTTATGAATTTGCAGACCAAACCACTAGGTTTGTCATCCCTAACCTAAATCTGAGGCAAATAAATCAGCATACACCTTGTCAATCCCGCCCAAAAAAATTAAATTCAAACAAGCATGCGTGTGCTCTAGGAACATGTGTGCACTCTTAAAATTTAGTTCCTTCCTTCTCTATCTTTGTCCTCCATCTCCTACATCTACCCCCCTCCCCCCCATCTCTATCTCACTCTCACTCTCCCTCTCTACCACCCTGTATCTCTCCCTCTATCTCACTCACACTCCTATACATGGTAATAACTAGAAATGGCAAGATTTAGACATCACAAGGAATAGAAAGACCTATAGCTATACCTTACCTTGACATGCCTCAAACTCTCACACCCACTCCCTCTCTATTAATCCCACCTCTTCCACTCTCCCTCTCTCTCTCTCTCTCTCTCTCTCTCTCTCTCTCTCTCTCTCCATTTTTCCCACTCTTCCCCTTTGTCCCTCACTCCCCTCTCTCTTCCACCTCTATTCCACCCTTTCTATCTCTCCTCATTGTTAGTCTCAGTCTCACTCTCACTTCCCCTCTTTCTCTCTATATTCCCCCTCTCTATTGCCCTCTATATCCCCCTCTTCCTCTCATTCTCTCTCTACTCCCCTTCTATGTCTCTCTCTCTCTGCTTCCCTTTATCTCATTATTCCTCTCTCTACCACCCCTCTCTTTCTCCTTTTCATCCCTCTCACACTATATCTCTCCCTCCTCTTTGTCTTTCTCTCCCCCCCTCCTCCCTCTCTATATCTACCTATCCTCTTTGTATTTCTCTCTCTCCCCCCTTCCTCCCTCTCTGTCTCCACCCATCCTCTTTGTCTTTCTCTCTTTATTGAAAACACACACTGACACTAAGAGGGGCGGAGGGATGATGAATCGGTGTTTGGAACTTTTGGATACTTTTCACATTTTCATAGATTAACTAAATTAATTGAACAATATATATGTAGTTCAATTAATTATTCATAAACATGTATAAAAAAAACTATATGAAGTAGATACAATATCATTATTTTATTTATTTAACTTGAATTAATACATATCAAATCAATCCTTTAGTATCTTCAAATTTAACTGAATATGAGAGATCCAACTCTCTGATACAAGACTCAACTCGTTGATCTCAGATCCAACTGAAATGTGAGGAATCCAATCCCCATGACAAGACTCATCTTGTAAACATGCATCAACCTCATAGAATGAACTTTCATTCNTATATATATATATCCACCAAGACACATTCTTCCCTTCATATTTATTTACTTATATAGTCATCGAGAGGGTGTCCTTTTGGAATGAAACATTTCACCCCTTCATTTTATTAACACAAATGGTTACTTTTATTAATTAATTTTCATATACCAATTTAGACATCTATTTTCTTATGAATATTCTGGCATGATGGAAATGAATTTTAAAATTATACGACATGGGTTTTTTGTAGAACATGCCCAATTAGCTGACACATAAGAAATTTCTGAAGAAAGTGTGCGAGGTGACCGATACTGGTGGTTCTTTGAAGAAAACTTGACCATATTTTCCTTTCTTCATTAGATGCCAGATTGACTTCAGTACATATTACCTTTTCATGAATGTCTATATCAACCTCCACATATCTCCTTTGTTGTTGATTATTTAAACTCAACTTGTAAACATTTTACTTGATGGCTACATTAAAATCGGTTCCTTCTCAACTGCTAGTCACTAAAAAATTCACTTGGTATCACCCTTTTTTGTATTTTCTTCCTCATTCGACCAACAAACATCTTTTTGGTCGACTCAACTAGGAGAAATTTTGACTTAACTATTTCAATTCTAGTCGACCCTTCCTGCTTCAGCCTCAACCCAACTTGTACTTAAGTTTTCTTCAACTTTGACCTTTAGGTTACTTTTTTCTTGGACTGACTCGACTTGGAAGAAAACCGACTTGAGAAATTCGAATTTGTTCATCTCGACTTGCTTTAGCTGACCTATATTTCCCAACTCAATTTTCCTTCGACTTTGACCTTAAGTTGGTCGAATTGTATTTGATTCATCTTAAAATTGATCAACTTGTATTCTCCAACTTTCGTCAATCTGCAAGCTTGCAGTTGCTCGACCTGTGTTTGACTCGTCTTTCAGTCAATCGAATTCCAGATAGTGCACCTTATTGTTGTTTGAATTGACTCAACTTGTGACTTGATGGTGTCAATGCTTCGTCAACAAACATCCAACATTGACATTCTTTCTCATGTTTGGAGTCTTCTTCAATTGATATTTTATGAATCACTTTTAATTAGCCATGTCTTATTAACTTCTTTATTTGTGATTTGTATGGATCCATATTGGATTATCCATTTACCCTTTTTATCTGGACAATTTCTTCTTTTGTGCATGGATGTTAATGACACAATCTCAACCTTATACAATATATGATGAAGGTATCAATATCATACAATATATTAGTCAATATTAACTTTTTACCGATATTCAAGTCACCTTCATAACATTATGTCCAATATTGGCATTGCTTGACATTCAAGTCACCTTCATAACAATATGTCCAATATTGACAATGTTTGACATTCAAGTCGCCTTCATAAAAATATGTCAAATATTGACAATGCCTCTCAAACCAATCAATAAATGATACTTCAATTATTTATCAAGGTTGACGTCAATGACAAAAAAAATTGTCAACAATCTCCCCCTTTGTTATTGATGGCAACCTTAATAAACCAATCTTACTTCCCTTGTGAAATGTATTCTATATTTTGAGTCCTTTGAGATGACTTTTTTTAACTCTTTATCTCTCCCCCATTGACAACAATGAAAAAGAGAATATTTATCTTCTCCCCCTGAGATGATGCTCCCCCTGAGGGGATGCTCCCCATATCTTTGTACCATTTATTTTGGACTTTGCTTTTATTCATCACATTATTCTATATATTGATTTTCTTTTGAGAGTTCATCATCATCACCAATGTTTTGTGCACCATAATCTTCTTCATCTTCTTCTTTATAAATTATTCTTCCTTTAGCTTGTTCCTCTTCATATGCAAAGCTCTGAATTTCACATTCCTTATTAGGATATTCATTCATCAGTTTATTGTTATCAATTTCTTCATTTTTAGGTGTAAGATCTTCATCAATATCTTTCTTTCTTTCTGCTTCATATTTTCTTCTCCATATTTTTCCATAAGGCACTATGTTTGATGAAATTTTATTTTCTACATTTGTCCTTTGAGATTTATTCTCTCTTTTTTTCTTCCAAGTTTCATTACATTTCCTTCCTGACTTGTATGGATTATTTTTCATGGATTGTCTTCTTGATTTCCTGTAGTCTTGGGATTTGTGCCCAAACTTATCATAGTTTTAACATCTCATGGTATGACAAAACTTTGTTGTGTGCCCAACATAATTGCATCTCCAACATCTCCTTAAGTTATTGGACCTTCCTGAATTTTTCTTTTCAAGACTCTTGCATTCCAATGCTTTGTGACCTAAGTTTTTACAAGAAAAATAATAACCATTGAAGGTGTTTACATACTCGAGTTTGTTGTGATATGAGAAGTATTCCTTTTGATATGTTTATTGTTTTTTTCTTTTATATCTTCCTCCTTTAACAAAGTTCATGGTTTTTATTTCTTTTGTTATTGCACTTTTTCCTTTTGAGGAGGATAATGATTTCTCATATTTGTGAATAGTTTTCCGCTTGTCACCTTCTTCTTTATTCCTTTACCCAAGACCATTTTTGTCATCAGTTGGTCTTTGATTGTTCCAGATCCTATCTAGGATGGATGAGCTGTTCTGGAATTTGACAGTTTATTTTGTCTTTTCATTCTTCTTTTTGAGGTTGATAACTTCCAATTCCAACATGTGACTTGTTTCTTCCTTTTTAGTCAACTAGATCTTCAAGTCTTCTTCTATATCTTTAGCTTCTTCAAGTTAAGTATTTAGAATGACGAATATTTATTTTGTTTCATTCAATACTTCTGTGCATTTATTTGTTTTTTCATATGTCTTCAACTCTTCTATTTCTTTTTTTAGATCAACAACTTCAATCTTCATTCTTTTGATTTATTCCTTGTTTTCTAGATCAATCCTTTTGTGGTTGATGACTTCCAATTCCAGCGTGTGGCATTATTATTCCTTTTTATTCAACTGGCTCTTCAGGGTTTCTTCACTTTCCTTATCTTCTTCAAGTTGAGTCTTTAGACTATTAAGCGTTTATTTTATTTCTTCTAATTCTTTTGTGCATTTATTGAGTTTGTGATATGCCTTCAACTCGTTCATTTCTTTTGTTAGATCAACAACTTCAATCTTCAATATTTTGATTTCTTCCTTGTTTTTTGGTTGAATCCTTTTGAGTTTGATGGCTTCCAATTCTAGCATGTGGCATGATTCTTCCTTTTTACTCAACTGGATTTTCAATGTTTCTTCACTTTCCTCAGCTTCTTCAAGTTGAGTCTTTAGAATGTTGACCATTTCTTTTGTTTCTTATAATTATTCTATGGATTATTGAGTTTTTGATATGCCTTCAACTCATTCATTTCATTTGTTAGATCAACAAATTCATTTTTAATCTATTGATCTCTTCTTCTTTGTCTTTTAGCTAAATCTGTGTTTTCTTGTTCTTCATGGTTTCTAGATTGATCTAATTGTTCCAGTAACAACATATATTTCTTTTGAAGTTTCTCCAAATCTTCTAGTGTGGACATAGTTGTGTATTCGATATTGTCAAGTGACTCCACATGAACTTCAATATATATACCATTTCCTAGTTCCATATGAATCTCTTCTAATGCAACTATAACAGTAGTCCTAAGATTTAGTATTTTTTCTTCAGTGATTACTGAGGTATGCATCAATTCCTTGATGGAGTTGTCTTCTTCATTGATGACTAGTGATTGCATCGATTCCTTGTTTGATTTGTCTTATTTATTGATGACTGGGGATTGCATCAATTCCTTGTTTAAATAATTGTCTTATTTATTGGTGGTTGGGGATTGCATCAATTCATTGATGGTATTGTCTTATTTTTCTATGTTTTGTACTTTACTCTGATAATCACTCTCTAGATGGATCCATAATACTTTAGCATAGGTTCAGTGGCCCATATTTTCTATGATTCAGTCTGACAATCCATTATGGATTTCTTTTAATTCCATTGAATTGTTTATATTTGCTTCTTTTGCAGTTTTGGATTTGTTCATTGAGGTAGTTAAGTACCAAGGCTTACTTACTACTAAGTCCAAAACTTCATATCCTCTTGAATTCAGATATATTTTCATTATTTCCCTCCATGAAGAGTATATTTTTCCATCAAATAAAGGAGCTTCATTTATGGAGAGAACCATTTGTTCATCCATTTGTGTGTTTAGTACGATCTTCCTTATAGTGATTAGACTATTTTTCCTTGAAGAGAACTTGCTTTGATACCAATTTTTCTCTTCAAAACAATTGAGTGGTTAAATTGTAGTGAAGGATCCTTCTCTGATACAAATTGTTGAAATTGACACAGAGAGGGGGGTTGAATCAGTGTCAGGAAATTTTGGCTACTTTTCATAGTTTCGTAGATTAACTAAATTAACTGAATAATATATATGCAGTTCAATTAATTATTCATAAACATGTATAACACAAACTGTATGAAGTAGATAAAATATCATTCTTTTGTTTAGTTAAATTGAATGAATACATATAAAATCAATCCTTTAATATCTTCAACTTTAACTGAATATGAGATATCCAACTCTCTGGTACACGACCCAACTTGTACTTCTCAGATCCAACTTAGAAATGAGGAATTCAACACTCATGACAAGACCCGACTTGTTGATCTCAGATCCAATTGAGATGTGGGGAATCCAATCTCATGAAAAGACTCAGCTTGTAAACATGTATCAACCTGATACAATGAACTTTCATTCAAATCATTATATATATATATATATATATATATATATATATATATATATATATATATATATATATATCGACCAAGACACATTCTTCCCTTCATATTTATTTACTTAGATAGTCCTCCAAAGGGTGCCACTTTGACACAATGTGTCATTTTGGAATCAAACATTGCACCCCTTCAATTAATTAACAAAAATGGTTACTTTTATTAATTAATTTTGATACACCAATTTAGACAATGACTTTTGTATGAATATTTTGGAGTGATGGAAACAAATTTTAAAATTCTACGACATGGGTTTTTTGCAGAGCATGCCCAATTAGCCAACAAGTAGGAGATTTACCAAGAAAGTGTGAGGTGTCGCTACATGTGGTTCTTTGAAGGAAACTTTCACATATTTTTCTTTCATCGTCGGATGCTAAATCGACTTTAGTACATATTACCTTTTTGTGAATGTCTAAATCGACCTCCACATATCTCCTTTGTTGGTGATTATTTAAACTCAACTTGTAAACATTTTACTTGATGGTTATATTCAAATCGGTTCGCTCTCAGCTTCAAGTCACTAAATATTTTACTTGGTCTCACCCTTTTTCATATTTTCTTCCTCATTCGACCGAAAAACAAATTTTTTGTCAACTCAACTAGGAGAAATTTCAATTTGAGTATTTCAATTCTAGTTGATCCATATTTCTTCACCCTCAACCTGACTTGTATTTAAGTTTTCTTCGAATTTCACCTTTAGGTTACTTTTTTCTTGGACCGAATCGATTTGGAAGAAAATCGACTTGAGAAATTCAAATTTGGTCATCTTGACTTTCTTTGGCCGACTTGTATTTTCCGACTCAATTTCCCTTCAAATTCAAACTTCAATTGGTCTACTTGTCTTTAAATCATCTTGAAATTTATCGACTTCTATTCTCATACTTTTTTCAATCTCCAAGCTTCGATTCGGTCGAATTGTCTTGCAGTCGATTAAATTCCAAATAATCGGCCTTATTGTTGTTTAAGTCGACTCAAATTGTGACTTAATGGTGTTAATGCTTCCTCACAAAAAATCCACCATTGACATTCTTTCTCATCTTTGGACTCTTCTTCAATTGAGATTTTTTGAATCACTTTTAATGAACCATGTCTTATTAACTTCTTTATTTGTGATTTGTATGGATCCATGTTGGATTATCAATTTACCTTTTTTATCTAGACATTTTATTCTTTTGTGCATGGATGTTAATGACACAATCTCAAAATTATACAATATATGATGATTGTATCAACCTCATACAATATAATAGTCAGCATTATTTTTCTACTGATATTCAAGTTACGTTCATAACATTATGTCCAATATTGACAATTCTTCTCAAATCAACCAATCAATGACACTTCACCTACTTATCAAGGTTGACATCAATGAAAACCAAATTTTCAACACTCTCCCCCTTTCACACTCTCACACACTCTCTCTCCCCCCCACCCAACCCCCCCATGCCACTATATTTCCTCTATCTCTCATATATCTACCCTTCTCTCCTACATTTACCTCTCTCTCTACCCCCCTCTCTATTTTCCTCTCTCTCCCTCACACTAACACACACTCTCTCTACTGCCTTACTATTCCTTCATCTGTCTCTCTCCCACACACACTTTATACCCCCATATATGTCATACTCTCTCTCCCTCCCACACTCTAACACACCCACTCTATACATCCCCTCTTCTTCTTCCTCTCTCCCCCTCCCACACTCTTGCACACACACTTTATATCCCCCCTCTATGTCTTCCTATGTATCCCTCCCTCACTCTCACATACACATTTTCTATCCCCCCTTTGTGTCTTCCTCTCTCTCCCTCCTACACATTAAAACAATTAGTCTCTACCTCCATCTTTTTTCTACCTCTCTCTACATCCCCTCTTTTTATACCTCTCTCTTCCTCCCACATTCTCGCACATGCAATTTTATTCCCCATTACACTATTTGTATCTTTCTATCCCCACCTTTCCTCTATCTCCCCCTTCCCCTCACAATTAGTCTCACTCTCTATCCACCCTGCCCTTGTCCATCCCCCCTCTCTTTCTTGATATTCCCCCCCTCTCACATTCACAAATTATATCTCTACCCTCCTCCTTCCTCTAACTCCCCCCCTCCCTCGCTCCCACTATCTCTCCTCTCTTTCTCTCATACATCTACCACCTCTTTCTCTCTCTCCTCTATTCTCCACCCATTTATCTCTTTATATCTATCTACAATCCCTTCCCTCTATCTCCCCCCTTCCTCTCACAATTGGTCTCACTCTCTCTCCAACCTATCCTCCCTCCCTCTCTCTCTCCCCCTCCCTCTCACTATCTTTATACTCTCTCTCTAATACATCTACTCCCCCTTCCTCTCACTCTCTTTATTGTCTCTTATTTTATCGCTCTCACACACCCAAACATTCCTTTTCTAACCCCCCTCTCTTTCTTAATCTTCCCCCTCCCCCTCTCACACTCATTCTCTCTGTACCCACCTCCTCCCTTTATCTCTCCCCATCCCTCCCACTATCTCTCCTTTTTTTCTCTCCTAAATCTACCACCTCTTTCTTCATTTGCTTTCTAGTCTAACTCTCACTATATTCCCCTCCCTCTCTCTCCTATATTATCCCCCCAGTTCTCTCTTTATATCTATCTACCCCCCTTGCCCTTTATCTCCCCCCTTCCTCTCA
>ML795759.1:234068-257003 GCA_009831015.1 Picea engelmannii
TATCTCTCCACTCTCTCTCATACATATACCCCTCCCCACTATGTATCCCCCCTTCCTCTCACTCTCTCTCTACCGACTCTCTTTTTTTTGCCTCTCCCTCCCTCTTACACACTCAAACACTCCTTGTCCAACCCCCATCTCTTTCTTCCTCTTCTCCCCTCTCACACTCACACATTCTCTCTCTACCCCCCTCCTTCCTTTATTTCTCCCCCTCCCTCCCATTATCTCTCCTCCCTTTTCTCCTACATATACAACCTATTTCTTTAAAATCGAGTATAAATTTAAGCACCAAAACAAATGGGAGTTCGGTTATGAAAATCCACAACAACCAAAGTATGATAATGACAACCATAACAAACAGAGTCCTGAAAACCAGTCTAAGCCACAGGAAAATAAGGGTCACAGAAAGACAAAGAAGGAAACTATAAAGTGGTGTCATTTCCATAAAATCCCCTGGCACAACACCAAAGAATGTTTCTCAAAACGTTCACTCAAGGTTGATATCAAAGACAAGGAGACAAACCTTGATTCATAATCTGATTCATAAAATACTGGTAGAAGCAGATCGTCGACCCAGACCCTACTGCTATTGTCATGACTACAACAATTCAATTAGAAGAACCAACAGATCCTGAAGAGGGGGAACGCCTTTTTCATTCACAAATGTGGGTGAAGGGGGCCTCACTGCATTTTATTATTGATAGCAAAAGCCAAAAGAACCTCATCTCAACAGAGGTCGTCAAACAGTTGGGATTGTCGACACCACCACACCCACAACCATACAACATTAGGTGGCTTCGCTAGGGATGAATCTTTGTGTTAACCAATAGTGTTGATTTCCATACGACATCCAAACCTTCAAGGATGAGGTATTATGTGACGTTTCCCATTAGATTTCTATGATGTTCTTTTGGGCCAGCCATATATGTGGAAGCTCCATGTTATTTATGAGTCTTGACCATGTAGTGTCATTTTTACTCTAAGAGGTCATATCGACGGGATACTAGAGGTAGTTATGACTATTGTCCCACCTAAACAATGTTGCAAGGTAGTATCTCAGACTAAAAAATTCAACTTCTTCACAAGCTATTCGAAAGGTGAAAAGAAGGACACTACAACCACTACATCCTCAATCCAAGAACTTTCTATCCAACAGAATAAGGTCAACAAGATTGAAACAAAGAGAAAATATTCCTTCTGCACAAATTCATCTCAGGTAGCTCAACTGGTTAAAGAGGTCCAACCCTTCCAACATCAGGTTCTCGACAACCTTTCACAAATAAAGCAGTGCAACTTCTCTAGCAAGGTAAGAAGCTCACAAAGGTTCAGATTCAAAAAACACTTCCCCATCTCCACTGGGAACTCAATGAAATGGATATCATTGCTTCATAAGGATGGAATATTGATCCATTTGATATTGTTGGCCACCAAACTACTCCAAATTTCTCAAAACAATTTTCTGGCAACTTACTATTTTTAGTAATTTTTTAGTTCTTAAACTTTTGAGGCCACTTTGAGGGCCTAATTTTTTTTTCACAATATAAGAGATTAATGATAGCCAGAGACTATGATTGATAACTCAAAATGAATCCTATCTTTTATACCTTTCCAACAAACTATCATGCTCCCTAAACAGAAATCGTATGCCAAATTTACGCCCCCGGGGAAGTTGATACACCGAACTACCCTAAACAGGGTCCACAAAACTGTTGGCTTTTCATCTTTCGAGGTTAGGGTTTTGGATTTTATTTATGTTAAAAATGTATTTGGAACCTCATTGTAACAATCATATTCTTGATAATGCGAGTAGTCATCACATCTCTTCTCATAGATAAGATGCCACCATTGTAGCAAGTCTTTCACTCTATAATTTTGCAGTTTTGTACATTTCTCTCATTAATAGAAATTGTGTATTACTGTAATTTTTTGTTTATGGTTATATCTCTGATATATATTTGTTATATTATTGGATATCTTATATATCTCTGTACATTTCTCTATTATATCTCTGCTCTCATTTCGTGTCGAAAATAATCCAGATCATAAACACCACATAGTCTTTTCTATCGAGTCCATAAGATTGATCCATACAAAATCCTTATAACCCCATACAATAGTCAAGCAATCGAAAAGTTGATCTCCATTAATTTTGTACAACATCTAATACAGAAACATGATATGGAATTCATAATATCCAACATTATAATGTTGATCATATCATATACATTCCTTTATATACACTTTAAATTAGTTACAAATAGTTACAAACAATCATAAGTTCCTACATTAAAACTTTCGAACAAAAGGTTAAGTGACCACACTACTTCTAATTACATTCATAGTATTTGGAGCATAAATCAAGAATAGGGCATGGAACATATAACTAGGCACAAAAGATAAGCTCATGGCATGGAAAACAACTTGACATGCAAATACTAGCTACATGAATGTTCTTGAAAATTACAAAATAAGGGATCAAAATGAAGGGAGATCTGGATTTTAAAGCCTATAATTACTCAAAACTCATATGATCTTTATTTTTCCTATAATACGAAACACATTAAAAAACATATATTAAGTAGAGATAAAAAAAATAAATTGTATTTTTCCTTTTCTACACTTTCAAAATTTAGAAGTTATGGTATAAATATTAATAATATGGGATGTTATCCTTCAACATGACTTCTTTATCATGAGAAAAAAAACCCACTTTTGTGTCGCCTCCTTATCCTTCCCCCAAAATGAATAATAGTGGTTATAAGTAAGATGACATGTTATAATATTTGTATACATACTCGAACTATTTATTGTTGAGATAAAGTAAATTATGTTATTACAAAGATTTTATGTAAGAGGAAGGATTGTGTATTTTTTTATGGAAAATAATATTACTAATATCTTCCATTAATGTGTATATTATTAGTCTCATGAAGGATAACCTATTGAGAAATGAAAATTTCAATTTATTACAGGTTATGATCAAACATGAGAGCATTAGGAGTATGTTCTCCTAGGCATCAACAACCTCCTTTTTCTTGAATATTTACTTCTAAATCCTCTCTCTAGTAAAGTGGAGCCTCCTTCGCTCCTCTATATATAAAAAAAATGTTTTGGCTTGAATTTTTCCTTAGTGATTGATTCCCACCTTTTTTAAGCAAACCTCTTTTCTTTCCTTAGTTTGGGAAGAATTGCATGTTTATTCTTGGTACTTGGGAAAATTTTGAAAAAACAAGTTTTAGTCATCGTTCAAGTTATTATAAACTCCTCCCATATACACTGGAGAAGTTCCCCTTAAGTTCTTTGATGACCATCGAAAACCTTCCCTTAAACTCCTTTGAAGTATTTTTTTCTTCACTAGTTGACTTAATGCCAAATCCTTCGATCAAACTGGAGGAGTTCCAATCTTCTCCTCCAACTCTCACCAGCACACTTTCTTTCAATAACTTCGGTATAAACCAAAGACTTTCCCACAATTTCTTCTAGTGCATACCAAAGGATTTCCCACTAATTCCACCAGTGAAACCATAAACCACTCCAACATCGACCCAATGCAATCACCCAAAATCCTCTGGTCACATTAAATGTGCTCATTGGCTATAAAAGGGTGCCCCACTAAAATGTTTAGCCATGTTCTATTCAACGTCGAAGAAACTTTCCAAAGAGTAAACAAAGAACTGGAGTAGTTATCACAAGTTCAAAGGCTCTGTGTCCTCAACATACCCACTACATTGCCACTACCTTCACATGTTCTCATCATCCACATAGTCTCCCTTGCTAGGTAAGCCCTAAAATCAACTTTCCAGTTTTGATGGTAAATTTTACTAAGGTTAGATCTATTTTTTACTTTTTTTTTTTGAAACACCAACCCTTTAAACCATGGTATTCCTAGGGATAATTTACTAGCATCTTCGATGACAATGGATATTCATCTTTTCTCCATATGAATCCTTGGTCACTTCACACTTCGGTTCCAATCGTATCTTAGTTTTTTCATGCCATGATCCATATCCATCTCGAGAACCATAAATATTCTCTCTTGTCTTGATCTTTAAATTTCCCTAGCCCATATCACAGATCTATTACTCTCAACTCTCTATTTCTCTCCACGCTTGTAATTCATGCCCTATGTATGTTTCCTTATGTGGAGTTTGTTTAGCCTCAACCCTATCCATAGGGGAATTCCAAACCTTAAACCATATGGGATTGTAAGGTACAAGAACAAATTCTATTCTCCTCATTGATATTCCCCAACTTGACCTCTCAGGCTCCTAGAACTCGAAACTGAGCTCAAACTAAATCCCAATTTCAAGACTTAATCAAAATTTTATGAGTCATTTGCAACTGGATAAGTTAACATGAAGCACTCTGGTCCAACTAGATACTTTTACAAAATATCCTCTTATCTTCACCAGAGGATTTGACACAAACTTCAATAGTTCTTGGATCTCATAGTATCATTGTTGTGGACCCTTAACTAGGGCATTTAATGTAAAACACTCTGGTACACACCAAAGTAGTTACCAAAATATTTTTTGGCTTTTTCGTGGAGCTTAACATTATCAACTCCATTTTACATTGGAGAACTTGCTATGACCTTTGGTGGTGCTACCGATACACTCTGCACAAACTCATATGGTGCACCTAGAGGTATTCAGACAAACTAAGTTGAAGTAATCGACACACTTCTCACTAACTTCTACAGCCTACACCAGAGTTATTCAAAGAAACATTTCCAACATACAATGAAGGTTTTCATAAAAACCTCTCTGATATACACCAGAGCAATTCCTATGAACTTCTCTAGTCCCAATTTATCAGCCATTAGTCGTTAACCTTCAACTAACTAGTCTAGATTTTCAAGTTGCCACTTCACCAAAGATTATTTTTCAAAATGCATGTCATTATACTATCTTCCTTTGATGATGATCTCCCGCATAGTATCAACACAAGTAACTCCTTGGGTACTTCACATGGATTAAATAAATAGACTTTATTTTAGGACTCCTTTTTGTCTTGAGACTAATTTTGCCTATACTTTGCAAGTTCATATATGTCTCCAAGGAAGAAGGTTACTAACAAAGAACCTACCACAGAGTCTTCTAGGAGCATTGTCTAGAATGAAGATGAACCTGACATCATAGGAGTGATCTATGATGACACAACCAGATTCCTGGAAAAAGGGAAAGATTCACTCAAGTAGGGTGATGTTTATTAATTGTTCAATAAACAAAACTTCATCGTTGATTCACAAGAACAAGATGAACTTAGAATTTTAAAGAACGTCGAGAAATTTAGGATTCACGGAGTAGCATCCCACGCTACTGTATTCCCCTTGGCCGATGTCGTTTCTTGGATCCTTAAACATGTGTACTTAGGAAACATGTATATTTTTTATTCTCAGGGAGATCCTATAGTCTCATTCCAACCTAGAGATCTAGAAAATTGTTATCATCTAGAGAAAGGAACCCAAAATCTAGACAACAAACTTCTTGTTGGGTTTAAACATAAATCCAAAGATCTTTGTCACATATGGTACAAATCCTATAATTAGTTCAAGCATAGACCAACTGTTGGATACCATACAAATTTACTAAGGAAGCCATATCAATACATGGTGGCCATCCTATGCATATTGTATGGAGGGATAGATGCCCCCAAATTCTCTCTATCATATATGTATTGGGTATGTGTTATATTCTTTGCATGTGTGTGTGTGGGCATGTCATATTCCTAATACCTAAAATGTTGTATATATTGTATTGTGAATGGTGAAATTAATATAATGAAGAGTTGAAAGGTGTGGTACCAAGGAAGATTGGTTTTCTCTCGGTTAAGGGTTTACAACGTAAATCTATGTGTACTGTGTGTATGAGCCATTGATTAATTTATGTTTTCCTTAAGAATATGTATTCATTTCTTTACTTAATTGTTTAAAAACTTACAATATGCCCCTGATTCACTATTTTGAAGACGAAGGATCATCTTTCAACTGAGATGAAATTTTGTCAACAAACTTATCAGAATCCATCAAATCAGTTGTGGAATCATATCCCAAAAAGTTTCTAAACTTTCATGTGTCCTCATATCTTATAAATATCATGTTCATTGTGCACCAATATCGAAAATGGGATAGGTGTGGAATCCACTAAACCCAACCATACACATTTATTGCAAGGTGATATGGGAGCATAGGTACAGAACAATGTATCACAAGATATACAAACACTTACTATCTCCTCTATATGAATTTATTTTATGCATGCCAACCAAATGTATGATGAACAAATCATTGGTTGTAATTAGGAGAATAGGATATTGTTACCTGATGGAGCATGACACATATATCAGGATATATGGGGACATGAAAAAATCACATATATTTCCTTTATTTGTCCCAAAAAATTTAATGCTCGAGGAAGTAGCATACCAAATAATGATCAATGAAGTCAGGGGAATAATATATCAAGAGAATAAAGATATATTCCCCCCAATTCCATTGTGTATTTTCACCTACTCATTTTCAAACACTAGACAGGCCCAAAACAAAGTGGATACACTACTTTCATATCACTTTGGGGAAGAGAGATTCAGGAGGCAAGACCCAAAGGAAATCATCAAAAAACACGTTAATAAGATTGTCATACCCTGGGAATATACATTGGACACATGGGAAGAGGAGGAGGTGCATTTTGATGCCAATAATTATGATGAATTCATTACCAAGAGGCAGGGAAAACCCATAGGAAGAATCATTGATGAAGAAAAAGAACGTGTGGAGGAAAAGAAGAATGTGGAAGAAGAGGCAGCGATAAAATCTTATGCTAAAACTACACATGTGAAATCAATATCAACAAAAGAAGAAGATCCAGTAATAGTGAAGAAGAAGATAAAGACAAAAAATATGCACAAGAAAAAGGAAGATGTAACAGAGAAGAAAATAAAAACCAACGAAGCCAAAGTTAAGGATAAAGTTGATGTAGCAGTGGAAACAACCAAGACAAAATCTATAGAAAAAGAAAATGTCTAGAAAGAAGCAAAGGCAACAAAAATAATATAAGTATATTGAAAAGTAGTGAGTGAAGTCACAGAAAAGGAAGTCGAGGAAGAGAAACATAAGAAAGATGAAGGGTAAAGGAACAATGAAGCAACACCAATGGACACCGATATCCCATATATATCAATAGTAGGTACTAGAGGACATGCTCAATTAAGTGGGATAGGTCTATGGATTTGTACCCCATTCAAATAAACCAAAGTGCCAAATATGAAGAAGTTCAAGTATGACAAAGCCACAGGTAGGATTGCACAAGAAAAAATAAGAAAAATAACATTCATCGAGAGTAATCCAGTATAAATACTCACGCAGACCTCGGTGATGGAAGATTTCAATAAATATCTAGTCTCCATAGAATCTGTTGGAACCAATTTCATTATGGAAAAAAAATATAATGTCAGGAACCTATACCACAAAAATATAGACAATGATGCATGAATCAGAGAGCTAGAGGAACAACTCGAACAAGTAAATATTGATGATAGAAACATGTGAAACTTCAAGGATAGTATAGAGAAAATCAGGGAAGAACTAGAAGAGAATTTCATAGATGTGTATTCCCACCTACACCTATTCCAACAGACATCAAACACCATTATGGAAAAAAATAGCACAATTTGGGAAATCATAGGTGATATTGATAGGTGGATCACCGAAAATCTAGATGCACTAGTCTAACTTTCATGCCCCTCAAGTGTAGATAGGAAATTTGATCTCGCTTCAATTGGTTGTTGACATCAAGTTGAGAACAAAGAAGACAAAGTGAAAACCAGTACAATGAAAATTTGTTCACGACTGCATAAGGTGACACAAGACCTGACAAGAAAGTGTCTCCTCCTCCACTTGAAGAAATTGAAAAAAAATTGATCATGGAACAACTGGTAGAGAAGGTACAACATAGTACAATTCATAGGAAAGAGGTGACTAAATAAGCTTCAAAGGTGATGGAAGACTTGATTGAACAACATCTCATTCATCCCACCAAATTCCACACCATGATCCAGGAATTCATGGATACCCTCGAAAAATATATGCAAACTCTCAACAAAAACACAAACATGCATAAGGCTACTCTCGAGGAATTGTCATTTCATTGGGTCATATCACTTTACAATGAATTGCAGATGTGGATTGCCTACATTCAAGATAAGAACACATAGATAAGGCATAGAAACCAATTCATATGTGTTGTTACCCATATGTTATTTTTTCTTTTTCCAACCACCTTTAGCTTCTTCTTTTTTTAACACATATCAAACAACTAGTAAAGGAATTTGAAAATTCATTGCAACTCATTCTTGACAAATCCAAGAAGTCATTTTTGGGAGTTAGCAATAATTATATAAATAGAGAATCCCATTTTGCAATGGGATTTTCAAACATTGCATATAAACAAGAACTATTTCAAATAAGTATATTGTGTTAAGTAATACTGAGAATCCATCGGGGTCATATTTTGAAAGAGATAAGAAATTTTGTGTATTGTTGTTTGTTGTGAACTATTTCTAGCATAATGTTTGTTGTTCACATGGGCTATAAAAATATGATTTTCTTAAATAATTTTCTAATGAAATAATTGTTATTCTTGTAGTTTTGTTATTCTTTCTCATATTTAATGTCCTCATCACATGATCTTGTTATGTATGCAGAAATATGAATTGGACTATTCTGGTTATAAAATTGTGCGCATGTGTTATCTAATTTATCACCTTTGTG
The DNA here is from genome assembly GCA_009831015.1 of Picea engelmannii. Lineage (NCBI taxonomy): Eukaryota > Viridiplantae > Streptophyta > Pinopsida > Pinales > Pinaceae > Picea > Picea engelmannii. The sequence continues at coordinate 242,839 of ML795759.1, forward strand.
ACAACTATATGATTGAACGGTTTTGTAGAGTTTATTATCACTTCAACTCACTCAGTTGCGATAATTTTCTCCTAGCTAGGATAGGATATATTAGAGTAGATTAGTTTTCTTTTAAGAAACTTCATCTACATATTTCATTTGCATAACCATACATTCATTAACCCTCACAACCATTAATTGCATCTGAGCTAGAATCTATATGGGTCTACTACAACAAATGATGCATAGTCTAATTGGGACTGTGTACCGGGGAGTACCCTTTACTATTGTAAGGAATTTCTGCCACATCAATAGAGTTATGGTCTAGTTATAATTTAATTATGGATTAGGGGTCATTTCTGTTGGTACAAAGGTTGGGGGTAATTAGGATAATAGTTGATGGGACAAATATTAATCAAGGTGGTTCATTAATGAATATCGTTCAACTTTGTTAATGGGGTTATAACTTTGTTAATAGTAAACAAGGTTAGTTGATAGGTATTTGCGGTTAGGAGATAGGTTTTTAGAGGTATAGGGGGTTATGGGTTACTCATTTAGTGGTCAAGCATTAGGACTTAGATATTAGGGGTTTATAGGTTAGTGGAAAATTTATTAGGTTCTAAGTGGGTTAATGTGTTTGTTTCTTAGAGATAGGATAGATTAGTCATTAATGGTTTAGCTGTTAAGGTTGAGGGGTTATAGGTTAGGGGCTAAGGGAGAAGGGGATTACAAATGTAGGGGATTAGGGATGTGTTTGTTTCTCTCAACTAGTTGATAGGATCATACATTGTTATTGGTTTAGGGTTTAAAGTGTTAGTTAATAAATAGAGGTTAGGTTGTTAGGAATTAGGGGTGAAATGTGGAGAGTCAATGATCCAGATTGGATCATTATATTGTTTTTTATATTTGTTGATTATTTCATAGTGGAAAAAATAGGAGTAATCATCTTGCAGGATCATTCTAGTGGGAAGTCACACTTTGGAAAATTAGGGTCCAAAAAATTGTATAGCCATTTTGAGGAATTAATTGGTGTTTTTTGGATTTATGAAATCCAAAACTTATCCACACTCCCTTGATGGTGTTCTATACTATGATTCATTTCCAATGATGTATAGCAACTATCAATTAGATCTCTTATGAAAATTTATCTGTCTCGCAAGTTGACCTATCATATTGACCACTATGATATGAGAGGATGTAACGTGAGCCCCTGTTACTCATTCATATGGGGCTAGCCACATGGATAATTTCATGAAGAATCTAGAAGTTCCAAAACCTTATCACAATTGAAGGTCAAGGAATTCAAAACCCTAACCCTCGATAGCTATCAAGCTATTTTGAATACAAGGCTTCTAGGAGGAGAAGGGATTTCATTCTATGTTATTGTATTTTGTTCCATAGAAGCAAAAAACAACTAGGAGTGGGAAATTAGAGAGAATAACATATGAATTTGATGTTTTGTAGCATACTAAAAGGAAACAGTTCTCAAGTAACTCCTTAGGAAGTGCCTTCTCCTTTATATTTCCATTATTTCCATAATAGAGAAAATAGAGTAGAGAAGCACCACCTTCTAGTTGGGTTTTCTCTCGTAAGGGTTTCCCAGAAAAAAAAATTGTTTTATTTTTTGGATGGTGTGGTTTCATTTTACTATTCTTTATATTTTACATTTTATCTATCTCATCCATAAGAAGAAAATCAATAACTGAATTTTCTAGAATCTAAAGGAATTTAACCCTCGTACTGTAGATTTCAATTTTATTTATCATATTTGTTGTAAAGAAGTGTTCTAGGGGAATATCCATGCCGATTTATGGATCATACTATTATCAGAACAATTTTTTCTTTTGGGTATTTTTGTCTAGATGAAGGATCCAAGAATCATCTTAAAGTGAAGTCACAAAAACCCTATCCATGGCATATGATTCTATTCAGAGCAACCCTCAAGATCCAACAAAAGAGAGATTTGAGAGGTTGTAAGCACAGGTTTTCGATATCAATTGTAATATTAACCTCCTAATGGTGGCTCTAGTAAGAAAGATTGGATTGTTTCGAGATTATGGAGGTTCTATATAAGAGATCATATTAGAGGGGAAATTTGGAGATCATGAAGTCCCATTAAATGATTCATGGAAAAAACCCAAGAAGGAGTAGTCGAGTTCGAGTTTCAATAACCTGTCATAGTCCCTATTCCATATGGAATTGAAAGTGGGAATAAAGCCATGCCAAGGTGATATTGATGCATTAAAATTGACTCATTGGTTGCAACAAATAAAATATTATTTTAGCATTCACCATATAGATGAATATTAGAAGCTTTCATTTTCTAGATTGAAGTTAGAGGGCCATGCTTTAACCTGGTGGGAAATCCATTAGGAAAGACATAGGATTGAGGGTGATACATAAGTAACTAGTTGGGAGGAATTCAAAACCCTCATCAAGTCCCAATTACACACTATCAGGTATGTAGAGGACCAATTGATATGATGGCATTAATCTGGAAGAGTTAGGGAAAAAGTGTACAGGAGTACACCACTGAGTTCAGAAATATGGCTATCATGTTGGGTATCTCTTCCAAGAACCTAGATGTACTCCTCAATTATTTGGGGGGTTTATATAGTGATATATGAAATAAAGTGATTATCTTCAATCCAAGGATAGTTCATGAGGCATGTGTACCGAAAAAATACATTGAAAACATAGGCCAAAAGAAAGGGAAACCAAGTGGTTTCAAGAATAATGTTCACTAGTAAGATTCCATGGAGGGGAATAATAAGTGGAAGGAAGGAAATATAAGAATAAAATATATACTTCATATCAATGAAAATATCCCAACAACCATGGAAATCATTTAAATATTGATGGCAACACTAAGGAAAAGTCCTAGAAACTACAATCAAAGATGAAACCAAAGAACCGCAAGAAGGATGGAAATAAAAATAACATTTTGGACACATATTTGATCAATCAGATTGAAAGTATCTTCGACATGGATGAAATTATTTTCTACAAATATATGTTGAAAGAGGTGGATATGAGTATCCTTCATCACCAGGATGAGAAGGAAATGACCAATCTCTTCCACATCAAGATTCAGGTCAAGAAGACCAACATAGATGCTCTTTTTTACTTTGGTTCACAGGCTAATTTCACAGCAACAGATCTGGTCAACATTCTTGATTTGGAGGTTTATGATCACCATATCCCCTATCCATTGGATTGGGTAAACAAGGATGAAAAGTTCAAGGTAACAAAGGAGTGCAATATTAAATTTGTTGTAAGAGTTGATTTTATAGATGAAGTAGAATTGGACGTAGTACCACTAAATTTATGTGGGGTAATGTTTGGAAGCCCCTACATGTATAGAAAGGATGTTATATTCATGTGGAGATACAACTAGTACCACCTCATCAAGGATGGGAAATCCTTCATCATTAACATTCACAAAGGATTTCATAAAAAAATTCACTAGTAAGTGCCAAACAAGCTAAGAAATTGATGAGTTCTAGCAAGATATATGTTTTACTTTTGCTAAGCGAAAAAAAGTCTAGTGAAGAGTTGTTGTTGAAAGGAAAGATATACCTATAAGGGTGTACTAAGGAGAAGAAAAATGAATTGGAGGAGTTGATAAAGGCATACAAGAGAGTGTTCTAGGAGCCTGAAGGCCTTCTACCTAGGATGGAAGTGAAGCCTGAAATTCAATTATTTCTATAATCCCCCTTTCTAAATATTAAGCTATATAGACAACCCATTGTGGAATCAAATGATGTAAAGAAGAAGATGCAATGATTGTTGTAGTAGGGTGTGATTTGACCAAGTACCTCACCATGTGGTTCACCCATCATAATTGTTCCCAAGAAGGATGGGACTTTGAGAGCGTGTATCGATTATAAGGCATTGAAAAAAATTACACTGAAGAATCAATACCCTTTTCCTAGGTTTGATGATCGATTGGACCAACTATATCATGTCATATAGTTCACTAATATGGATTTTAAATAAAGATATCACCAGGTACAAGTCAAGGAAGAAGATACCTACAAGACTAACTTCAAGATATGGCAAGGTTTGTATGAGTGATTGGTTATGCCATTCGGTTTATGCAACACACCACTTACATTTATGAGACTAATGAATGAGTTTTTATATACTTATCTAGATTAATTTTTTATTGTCTATTTGGATGATATATCATTTTGTAATTCCACTTAGGAGGAGAACATATCACATCTTTTGCAGGCCTTAGAGACCTTGAAGTAGAACCAACTAATAACCAATCTCAAGAAATGTGAGTTTTCTTAGTAGTATCTGGTGTATCTAGGGTATGTGATAAGTGGAGGTGAGATCAACATAGATCCTACCAAGCTGGAGGCCATCCCGTAATGGCTAATTTCTACAAATTTCAAAGAAGTTGGGAGATTTGTTTTGGAAACACAATACTTGTGGAAGTTCATAGCTTTGTTTTCAGTAGTAGCTACACCACTCCATGCAATAATAGTGGGTAGTAAGAGTTTCTAGTGGGAAAATAATCAACACAAGGACTTTTATTAGATGAAAAGAAGGATCAGTCAAGCACTAGTGCTCGCACTACAAAACTTGTAGAATCCCTTCGAAGTGGAGATAAATATTGATGCAAGGAGGAACGATTTTCTACTACCATTCTAATGTATTTAATGGGGTGGTCCTCAACTACCCTACCTAAGACATGGAGATATATTCCTTGGTAAAAGCTATCAAAAAGTGGAATCACTATCTAATGGGAAAGGAACCATCATCCACATGGATCACCAACTGCTCTAGTATTTGCAAGCCTAGATAAATTTACAACAAAACAGGAAGTACAAATGGATTGAGTTCTTACAAAAGTTTTATTTGGTCATAAAGTATAAGAAGGGTAGAAAAAACAAGTTGAAAGGGAAGATTGCAAGGCCACCCACATCTAAGATTACAATTTTGAGAACTTTGATGCACATGCAGCCTTTTACCCATGATGCATACAAAGAGGCATACATAGAATATGAGGACTTCAAGGTATTGTTTAAACATCCACAAGGCCAAATTCATTTAGAAGGTGACCACAAGTTTGACTATCATTTCTAGAATGGTCGAGTCTACAAGATCAAAAATATTTTTGTGCCTAAAGGTGTATGATTGCATGTTATCACAGAGGCTCACACCTCCAAGGTTGTAGGAAATTTTGTTGTTGGGAAGACAGTTACCAAATTACATAGGTGTGTGTACTCGATGAAAACGCAAGAGGATGTACCATGATATATTATAATATGTATACTTTGATGTACACATAATACTAGTAATATGAAGAAAGGTCTATAGCATCCCTTACCCATACCCACTAGACCTTGGGAAAGTATTTCCATGGATTTTGTGGGTGGTTTACCAACCACACAAAAAGGACATGACTATTTATTTGTGTGAGTTGGTAGGTTCAACAAAATGTGCATTCTAGTTCCTTGTGGTAACACCATCAGGGACACAAAGCAACAAACTTGTTCTTTGAATAGGTCTAGGTGCACTTTGGGATACCAAGGAGAATCATCTAAAATAGGGACACCAGATTTTAGATCTCTTTCTAGAGTAAAATGTGGGAAAAGATGGACACTTAGAGCAAGAGTTCTACAACATTCCATCCAAAGACAAATGTGAAGGAAGAAGTAGTCAACATGTCTTTTGTGCAACTTTTGATGTGTTGCAATCAAATCATCTGAACACCTAGGATGAAAACATTATCTATATACAACACTCTTATAACATAGAAGTCCACACTTCTATTGGTAAGTCACCTTTTTAAATTTTATTCGGATATTTTCCACATTCACTCTTAGATGTTGTATATGGATTTTCAAAGAGGAGTGAGGGAAGACCTTACATGAGATGCATTAAAAGAAGAAAAAATTGTTTAGACTTTAGGTAGATCCATTGGAAACTAAAAGAGATGTTGAAGAAGTCATAAGAAAGTACAAGGCTAGACATGACCAACACAGAACAAAGAGAACATTTAGAGTAGGATACAGACTATGGTTACAACTGAATAAGGTAAGGATACAGGGTTCTGGTAAGAATATCAAGGCTCTACGATATGGTCCTTTTGAGGTATTGGAAAAGGTGGGAGATTATTCCTAGAGACTTAGTCTATCCTCATACCTACACATTTAATAAATAATCAATGTGGAGAATCTCAAACCCTATGAGCCCTCCATGCTGGATCGGGAGGAAAAGAAGGTGTTACCTTCCATATAATATTTGGTACTAGATGCTCAGGTGGAGTTGGCCCTCCATGTTGTTTATGGATAGCGAGGAGGAGTGAGGGAATACCTCACATGAGATGCATTAAAATAAGAAAAATTTGTTGAGAAGATCATGTAGATCCATTTGCAACTACAAGACATGTTGAAGAAGCCATAAGAAAAATAAAAGGCTAGACATGACTAGCACAAAACAAAGAAAAAATTTAGAGTTGTAGATAGATTATGGTTACAGCTGAATAAGGAAAGGATACACAGTCCTGGTAATAATAGAAAGGCTATATGGTATGGTCCTTTTGAAATATTGGAAAAGGTGGAAGATAATTCCTACATACTCAATCTACCCCTATACCTGCACATTTAATTAGTAGTCAATGTGGAGAATCTCAAACTATATGAGGCCTCCATGTTGGATCAAGAGGAAGAGAAGGTACTACCTTCCATATAAGATTTAAAACTAGATGATCAGGTGGAGTTGGCAGAGGACACATTTATTTTGAAGAGCTCCAAAAATACAAGACAGGGGCAACATGAAAATTGACAGATTGGGTTGAAAGGACAACTTCCAAGGAAAGAAAAAAGTTACTTGAGAGAGAAGGTAGAGGAAAAAAAAAATCACCTCTTTCAGTAAATATTTTGGGGGCCAAAATGCTCCCCAAATGGGGAGGTATGATCTCGATTGGAACATTATATTATTTTTCATCTATATCAATGCTTTCAGAGTGAAAAATTGGAGCAATAAACTTGTAGATAATTCTAGTGCGAAGTGCTAATTTGGAAGAGTGGGGTCAAGAACCTTCTGAAGCCATTTTGAGGCATACAATCACATTTTATGGAGCGTTGGTGTTCAAATCTTATCCACACACCCTTAATGGTGTTCTACACTCTAAGATATTTCCAATAGTGTTGACCATGCATAAATCATAGTTCTTATGCAAATTTTATGGCTCATGCAAGTTGACTTATCGTGTTGACCACCATGGTACAAGTCGATGGGGCTAGTCACATGAGAACTTTCAAGAATAATCTCTAAGGTCAAAAACCTTATCACAATTGAAGGTTGAGGATGTCAAAACCCTAACCTTATACAACTATCATGCTATGTTAAATATCAGGTCACTAGGAGGAGAAGAGGTTCCATTCTATGTTATTGTATTTTGTTCCATAGCAGAGAAAAACAAGTGGGACTGGGAAATTAGAGAGAATAACACATGCAGTTAATGTTATGTAGCAACCTAACATGCCACAAGTCTTAGTTAGCTCCATAGAGAGTGCATTCTCCTTTGTATTTGCATTATCTCCATACCAAATAAAAGAGAGCAGGGCATCACCACCTTCTAGATGGGTTTTCTCCCGTAAGGGTTTCCTAGACTAAATCTTTGTGTTATTTTATGCATGGTGTGTGATTGTATTTTACTTTTCTCTATCTTCTGAAATAAGTGACTAAATATTCTAGAATCTTAAGGAATTTAACCTTCATAGTGTAGATTTTAGTTTTATTTATCATATTTGTTGCAACAAATTGTTCTAGTGGAACAACTTAAAAAATTTACAAATCAGTCAATTATAGGTTATGAAGTTAAGGGTAAACAAGTTAATGGACCTTCAAACTTCAAAGGTTGATTTTTTAAATGATAAGGAAATATAATTTATATGGTGAGGGATAAGAGACATAATGTATTCCAAGGGGTTAGGGAATACATATTAATAAAAATTTAATTTCTTTTTTTCCTTCATTAAACTTAAATTCTTTTAAATCCATTTTTTCCATTCACTAAACTTTTAAATTCTTTGGGTTGATTAATTATTCATTAAACTTAAATTCTTTTTGTTGATTAATTAAACCTTCAAGTATTAAGTATTAAGAAAAAGAGATAATATCTTTAAAAAAATTGCATCTTTACTACAAGTTTTCACCTCCACAGATTCGATATTTTAATAAGTTAAATATAAATTTTAATTTGTTACATCAAAAGGTTTCTCACATCAGAGATTTGACTTGTAATAATTAAATTTAAATTAATTATCTAGAATTAGTAGATAAATTTCAGAAAACATAATAAAATTTAATAAGTTAATAATTTTTAATTAAACAATATGAATTAATTAAAGTTGAATTTCAGTTAAAAAAAAAACAAAAAAAACTTAGAACAATTAAACAACATTTTTCTTTAAAACCAATATAAATTGGTTAAAACTATTTTCTCCACTTTAAAACCAACCAATATGAATTAGTTAAAACTGTTTTCTCCACATATTGATATACCACTATGAATTAGTTAAAACTGTTTGCTTCACACCACTATGAATTAGTTAAAACTGTTTTCTTCACATATTGATATACTTGAGTCCAATGATGAAGAAGCTGAAAGTAAGCTGAGAATGTGAAAGAATGCAAAAGACCATGTAAATTTTTCATTGGAACGAACCCTTAAGAATAATTATCGGCAATATTAAGAATTTAAGTAAGGGGCTGTGATCAAAGAATAAGAATTTAAGTAGGAGACTGACATCAAAGAAAGGGCAATCTTAACAAAAGTAATGGATGCCCTCTGTATTGCATAAAATTGTGGACAACCAGCTGTGAAGGGGAAGCTTCACAAGTATATCTGCCTACTTATTCCTGTGTACCCTATACCTTTAACTGGGATATCATATGGTTTATACCACGTCCCGCTTTTCAATCTCATGAAATCTTTCAGTATATTCCTTCATACTATTCTATTTAAGCTAACCTCCGCTCCAAATGCAATATAGAAAAGTAAAGCAGCAGTATCGCTTTACACATGTGAAAAGTGCTTAGTTTTGGTTTTGATTTTTACACAGAAGTTACAGGCAGCTCTCCTTTGGCAGGAGGGAGGATGATACTAAGATCCATTATTGAACCCTGTCCATTAATAGGAGATACAGTCGAAGTTATGCGAATGATGTGTATATTTTTTCATAGTAGAGATTGGTCCGATGTCCAGCTTTAAATTTATGTTGTTACATATAGTAGTGAATTGGTCCGATGTCCAGCTTTCTGCAGTAATTNCTGCAACTGCATTGTACAATGCCATGCAGTCTGCCATAATAATCAGCATTGGATGTAAGAAGAAGCACTACATATTCTCGTTGGCAAATCAATCCTAGTAAGTTCTTGCATTCATCAACTAACAACAACGTTTTAGTCTGCATTAATCCGATTTGTATATATTAGAATAATGAGATTCTAATATATGACAAAGACAGAGTAGGCATTGCATAATACTGTTGATGCAAGAAGAATGGCCACATTAGTTTATATGAATGGATTTGAACTCGTTGCAAACCTTATATATGTCCGTAAAGTAAGTAGGCCATCCGAGAAATCGGTTCTAACTTGTACCTTCTTTGTTGACTTGTGATGACCAGAACAGCGATCGAAGCCACTGGCTGAGAAATTCAAATCCGACGCAGATCAGGATTAAAAGCTTTCTGGACGTCATGGATTTTTATCTGTAATGTCACGCATAGATAAAGAGAGATGTCCATGGTTGCTCTAAGAAAATAGTTCTCACATTGATAAAGAGAGATGAAATAATACTCGCTAATAAGAAAATAGTTCTCACATTGATAAGGTTGCTCTATTATATTATTCCATGTGACAAGATACCTGACTTTTTGAAGTATGATATTTGTAAAGGTTATTCTATTATAGTATTCCATATGACTCGATCACTGCCTTTTGGATTATGATATTTGATAACGTTGTTCTACTATATTGTTGCATATGACGGGATAACTGCCCTTCGGAATTATGATATTTGACAACGTTGTTCTATTATATTATTCCATATGACCGGATAACTGCCTACTGGAATTATAACTTTCTAAATGTATTATATCATGCCGTCGCTGATTTGAAGCGTTGTATAGGTATTATTATATTATATGTAATTATGTAGGGGTATGTGAACTTTAGAGGGATTAATATTTATTATATAATAGAAATAAATGAAATAATCACTTAAATTTGTGGATTTAACAATTTATGAAATAATCACTTAAATTTGTGGATTTAACAAATTTTCTTTAAATTTAGTGTAATCATTTTGTAGAATATCTAAACTGCAAATGAAATGAAATTGTTGAATTTTAAAAGTAAATGTTAATAGTACTCTTTTTTTATTATATTAGTAATGGATGTATATGTAAAATTTGACACTAAAATGTTAATAAGTAGTTCTTATTTACCATATTGTACATTGTGTATTACTATTTGAATGCATGATGTAAATGTAAGTTTAATCATATTAGAGTTTAGTGCAATTTGAGAATAAAAATTGTATTTATATGCAATTGTACACTTGACATTATTTGAATGTATGATGCATGTTGGCTTCCTATTACATACATAGTTACCTAATCATTGAATTTGAAAATAAGATGATGAGACATGAAATTGATATTTGAAATAAATGTGGTTGTAGAATTTCTAAAGGACATGTTAATATAGAGTGTGCATTTGTCATATTAGAAAGTAGTATATAATGAGATGCGTTAATATACAATGCAATTATACTAAATCATATTCCTAATGGTAATTAGGAATGAATTTATATTTTACATTGAGGTGTAACTTGAAGGTATCATGCATGCTCATTTCATGACTATATTAAAAATTAATATCAAGTATAATTTGAGATTGAGATGTTAATTTGGTTTTCTTTTTCAAAGAAAAAATGTCATTTATATTCAATAACTAAATGAAAATTGCACTTTTTTGATGGAGAATGCACTTGAAGCATTAAAATAATCCTATTGTTAGGATTATTAATTTTTTGACATGAAACGAAAAAAGCCAATTAATGTTGGAGGTGAGTATGATATTAATTTGTTAGCATATATTGTTATATCTGGCATATACCATTAACCATGGTTCACTGCCTTAATTATCACTCGCACTTTAATCGATTGTCACCATAGCTTTAATAGATTGATTGACACCATAGTAGTTATTGACACGCACCACAATATCCTCCTCCTCATGTTGCTATAAATATTAATATCCAGGTATCTTCATCTCCATCTTCTCCTTATGCTATTGTTGGGATGGTTATTTTCCCTGCATCTTCTCTAGAAACACTTTCCCTAGTATTAGGAATTCTTTGTTATCCATGAGAGCACTATTCCATGCTCCTGCTACTAGTCCTTGAGACTGTTAATCCATGATAGCATTATTCCATGCTCCTGCTAATCCCAAATACTATGAGAATTCTCTCACTATTCCATCTTCTTCCTCAGCCATGAGAGGAATTTTCCACCTAAGCCATTAGAGGAGGAAATCGCTATTAGCACCTACAAGTGAACCAACAGAATCCAAAAGCCAAAATTTAAGAACCTTGTCTTTGGTAATACTCTTCAATAAATTCAAATATAGTTATTTTATTTGTTTTTGTGTATGTGTGTGTTGTGTCAAGATTCATGATCCCAACCTTTTTTTCACACATACTATAGTTTATGTTAACTTTTAGTTTATATTAATTTTCATTTTCCATACTATAATTGCAAAAATGACAACATTTTGTTATTCAAGATTCATGCTAGTCTATGGAGAAAACTAAACAACAATACTATTAATACATTATTATTCTCTTAATTGACTATAGCCTACTCCAGTCGAACCATGAAACATTTGGGAGACCATCGAGCCTTAATACAGACTCCAGCTACAGATTCCAGCTGAACCTGCTCATAGATTCAGACTTAGTGCTTCATGTATTCAGAAGATGGTTGGGCATTCAAAACATACTAGTACTCCTTTCCTTTCCGTTCCTTGGCCTCTCCAAAATCTCGCGAAACAAAAATTCATGGTTGTGATTGTTCTAGGGATATCCAGGTTTTCCTAAGTTCTGGGTAGATTGGGAGACACCCAAACCATAAGAGCATGGTGAAACCATGAGACGAATTAGCCTACAATGTTAAGAAACACATGACAAAATTATACATTACATTGTACCAACAAAATCTGCCACTTGGTGGAGACACCCAAAAACATATTATGCTAAGGGAATTCAATATTGTAAAACAATGGCTAAATCGAGTGATAAAATAAAATTGAAGTGAGCTTTGTATTAGTGCAATTCTAATATTCAGTACAAACCAATCCCTCTTCCATAAAATCAATCCTTCTTTGAATATAGTTTTTTCCTACCCTATTCTCCTTGGGGAATGGAATAATATTCAGTACAAACCAATCCCTCTTCCATAAAATCAATCCTTCTTTGAATATAGTTTTTTCCTACCCTATTCTCCTTGGGGAATGGAATATTATTGATAAATACTATATGTGCATTTGCATGAGTTTTTCATTGGAGCTTATATGTGTGACCAAATTAACTACTTAGAATTATCTCCAATAGAAGTCCGAGCCCATAGAAATAACAAGAAGACACTTCATAGAAGAACAAGTTATGTTTGGTTAAATCTTGTATTTATAAATATACAACTGAGTTCTTCTTCTTACATTGGATTTTGGAGATTCTTGGTTGGAGATTCGAGTCTTCCTTTGAGAGAAACTGGAACCACTACTATCAAAGTCTTTGTCTACGTTGTTATTTAGACTCGGCTAATTACTGGATTTGATGCTAAGTAAAAAATGTATACTTCCTTTATCCTTCGCTGCAGATGTTATTCCTATTCCTGGTAAATTGTAGCACCTGATCTTTGCGATGTTGGTTTAATAAGTAATGGTTGCAGGTGTAGTTCCTATAGAGATAGTTTGAACTCGAGAAGATCCAATTAAAATATACCTCTCCAAGCCCAAGAGAAGAAAACCCTTAGTAGAATATACTCTCGTGAAGAAGAAAATCATTGAGAATATGCCTGAGAATCGATTGAGACTTCACAGATGGTGTTATAGGGAACAAAGTTGTATACTAAAACCCTTGCTATAAAGAGCAATGCTAATCTATGACTTGCTCCAACCCTGTTCACTCGAACAGATGGAAAGTAATTTTGCACATGTCTAGTCTCTGCATGGAGGACGACGCGAGGAAATGAATTAGATTTACACATCTAATTTGTGCATAGAGCATGGTGCCTGTTTCAACAGCGGTTTCAAAAAGGGTAGCGGTTTCGAACAATGTGGAATAAATACACAGTGGTTTCTGCCAAAACATGGGCACGTCTAATGCATGTTTGATCTAGGCTCATATAATATTTGAGGCGAGTTGGTTTAGTTTCTTCAAAATTGAAATAAATACACGATTTCGGCAGTGGTTTTGAAATCTACCTGTTGTGATATCATCATCCAATTATTTTATTTATTTTATTTTAACAAATTATTTTAGATGGTTTGGTTTTGTTTAAATAACCATAATGATTTAGTGATCATCTTCAAGTTTTTATACTTTCAAATCAATGAGGCATCACTGACACGAGGAGAGACTCAGGAGCCATCGATTGAAGTTTTATATACCATGCTTTATTTATTTTTCTGCTCATACCGTATTTTTGGACTAGAGACTTAAACTGGAAATGAAATAATAAGCACAATTAACCGTAAGTAATTCCATATGAAAGGTGAAATAATAAGCACAATTAAACATAAGTAATGCCAGATGAAAGGTCAGAATGAAGCCAAATGTTATAAGCAAAATCCGTCCGTAGGGGACGGATCCGACCTATCCGGCTGTGAAACCGGTTACAGCCTCTTTGGTAGCTCGGCACGAGGCAGAGGCTACCCGCACCACAGGTGGTCCTTCGCCTGAGGCGGTAAAGAAGGGGAAGAAGAAAGGTGAAAGACTTACAAGAAGTCCTTCTCAGGACCACCCACCTTGGGTGTTATCCTTCCTTAACTTCCTGGATGACCGAAATGGCCTGGGGGATGAAATTTATGGACAATGGGGTGAAAATGAGCTCGCTGATTTTTAGGACAGCGAACTAAATAAAGTGGACAGCGAG
>ML795759.1:262453-279411 GCA_009831015.1 Picea engelmannii
ACAGCTATTAGTTTGGCCCATTCGGGTGACTTTGACTTTGCGTGCCTCATATGGGTCATACTGACTTGGAATCAAGATCATGATAGCTTGTTGAAAAGCTTGTTCCGATCCATGCCACTTGAAAGTGTTGTACCCCTTGAATATAACAGTTTTGACATGAGGAAGAAATGCCATAGGAAGGCCCACAAGTCCCTGAGTGCACCCAACTGATACTCTTTCAAGGGCAGAGGCCACAATAACTATGACCCCCGCCACTGTCTTTGACTGGAACCATAGAACCAAGGGGATTTTATGGAGAAGTAATTGTGTAAAAAACCATGTTGAGCCCAGAGCAGATTTTTGGGTCAACACCAAACACATGCTAACGAGAATGCAACAATTGCAAATAGATAGATAAATTTATCCAAAGCCAATTACATACTCACGAAAATGTAACAATTGTAAACAGGTAGATGAAAGATCATGCAAACAAGCAAATAAATTTTAAACTTAAAAAAGTGAATGCTTTCACTACAACAACCACCAGTCGTGGGCCCTCTTGGATTGACTACAGCGAAACTTGTCCCTTTCTCCAGAACGAAAGAGTTATTCTATACAAGTATGAGTATCAACTTCATTATGCCATCCATGAAAGGGATATCCAACAACCCTCATGGTGCAAAGGAGGGATCTAGTAGAGAAAATATTTCTTCATCAGGGGTTGATTAAGAATTTTATATCTATTGGTGCTAGTTACAAACAATTCGAGTCCTACTCGCATCATAGTATTTCAATTTTACACCTACCCACATCATAGCTTATCCGAGAGGGATACGTATCACGTGAAACCCTTAATACGTAATATGTCGATGGTAGGTAGCCAATGAAGAAATGAACATATGACATAGATGCATTACATTGCAAACAAGGAATGTTGAGCACAAAAAGACTATCCAGAGAGCTTGAACGAAAGTATGACGATGCTCTAATCTTTTCCAAGATAGCCAACGGTCTCGAGTAAAACAAGCATCATGTTGTTAGGTTTGCTATTTCTTTTATCTTTTTCTATCTCGAAAATCATGAACCAGACTCAGAATCAGTGAGAAACATGAGGTAGAATGAGTATGGCTTCAAAATAAGAAAAAGAGCGACAACGGTACTTTCAGATCAGATAGAACACATCGTTATTCCAGGCTAGGCTAAGAAACAAGAAATTACAGGGATGGTCACTAGTTTCATAGCTCACGGGATTAACAAATGATTCATAAGGTTTATTAACTAATTTCGCCTATAGGTATAGCTGATCCAACGCACTATCTAGGTAGCTAATCCAACATATCTTATTATTTTAGCAACTCACTATCTGGCTAGCTAATCCAACGTGTCTAATTCTTTTAGAGGTTCTTAGTCAAATCCGATCAACCTTCTCGACAGAGACTTGTTTCTTTGCAACCTCCCTTGTCTAATCATCACATCAATAATATATGGAGTCTATCATAATAAAACTTTATATAAACTAAATCTATTACATCTAAATCTATTATCATGTAATTACCAAGTGTTTAACTATTAATGTTTCTTTCCACATCCGAGTACAATTAACTAAGTATGTAACTATCACTTAATCCACTCCTTATTTATTTACTCCATTTAATACTTTCTTAAATCACTTCAATTATATGATGTGACAATAATGGGATTAAATACCAACTCCATGATTTGTCATATAACAACATTAAAACTTGCATTCCATTTTTCTTAAAATTCGTGGACTAGTGGAGTATTAGCATTGAGTTTCTCCATAAGAATGTCATCCAAAATCATGCACGATTGGAAATAAAAACTCGTTGTCCCTATTATTTTACCCCAAGGATTGGATACATTTTCCTTCATAAATGACATTAGTTAAGTGTAGATACATAAATTAATTAATCTCAACTTACCAACCGTCACTCAATAATGGCGTGGGACTCCAAATTCTAATCTACAACAATATATAAAAGGGCTTACATTATCATCCATTGTATAAGATAAATAATTTAATAATGGCTTACTTGGATAAATAATCATATTGAAATTTGATTTATAATTCAGGAAGTAGTTGATGTCTTTACTTTCAACCAGTGCAGTAACCTTTCAATCAACAAGACTGAGTAATAATCTAGTTAAAATTTAAATAAAGAGCACTTTGTTTTACAAGAAGGGTCAACACATTGGATTAATTTACCATTATCATTTAACATTAACACTTTAATTCAAGTGATATTGTTCTTGACTAAGGAATGAGTTGTGGGAAGACTGAAGGAAGGGCATGGGTTGTGGGAAGACTCTAGGAAGGGTCTAGCGTACGCAAGTGTGTCGATAGGGTTCAATGGAGTCTCAATGTTTTGGGCGAACACTAAAGCATGACAAATTTAGAGTCCGGGAAGAAAGGAAATCACTTACAGAAATTCATGACCAGTCGTTTAAGGATTGGAAGAGCCAAGAAATTCGCTTAGTCATTGAAAAAATCATGAAGGTTAAGACTAGTCTTAAAATGATGAATGACCACGGGATATAAAATTTAAGATTCAGTGAAAGGGATATCGAACCCACATAAATCCGGTATTATTAAATGTGTTTTGGAAGATCCACAACTAGGCCAAGGGCCATAGTAAAAAAAGATGAGAGCCTACAAAAAAACAAGCTAGTCGGCACCCAGGTTCACCACGCAAGGCGCTAAAGGAAAACCCATGCCTGGAGAAAACATATTGTAAAATATACAAGAATAAGACAAATCGAAATACAACAGGGATAAATTCCCACACTGTGTGTGATGCTTACAGGGACCAACTAATCGAGATACAAGAGGGATAATTTCCCATTCGGCCTGTAATTCATACAGAATCATCCATAATTAATATAAGGGATCGATTGTGCAGGGATAACGAAATTTTACTAGCATTGCACATGATCTGACTCTTGAAAATTAATGTCGATCGTTCCAAAACTCGGGATCATACTTCTAGGTAAAGTAATTGATTTCAACAAATGAAATATATGTACAGGACTTCTATATCCTTTAATATATCCTTTAATAAATCCAACCCGTTCAATGTACCAGTACAAGGATTCTATAATCAAATAAAATAATTTAACTTAAGATTTTGATATGCATGTCAATGGCCGCGACCATGAAATTCGTAATCAGTATATAAATAAACATCTACTATCAACCATTAATCATTCTCGATTTGCTAAACAATCAAGGAGATTTCCAATTTGATTTTTGAATTACATCATCATTCAAGATGAAGTCTAATAATTCCTTGCTTACCATAATATCTTAATGCATTTAAAATCTCAAGTAAAATACCATCGCGAAGAAACCAAAGATGTCTTCTGCGACGACGCTCCTCCCCTCCCGACCCTTTTCTTTCCAATCGTTGAGATGTCACCAGTACCTCCCAACCAATGATAGGAGTACTCTTCTTCTCTCTTATCCCCCGAGACCCAAAAGATCCAGGTACACAAAATCAGAAAAATACTCTACCTCGGAGCTTGCCATGCAAGGTAGAGCCACCACTCTCTCTCAAGCTGAATATCCTAATTCTCACAAGTAAAACTAGTCAAAAATTCTGCAGCATAGCATTACCCATAACTAGTGTGTGATCATTTTTCTCTGTAGATCATTTTCTTTATAAGAGTTTCCTTAATGACACATCCCCACTTGCACAATTGATTTGATTTTAATTAATAAATTAAAATTATTCCCCTTTTACACTTGTCACCCTCTCCCCAAGTTCACAAGTAATTACATATTATAGTTTAATTAAAAGTCAAATTCTGCCACCCTTCCTAAAAGCGCTACTTAAATCACCCCTAGTTGTCTCTTTATTCCCCCTATTCTCATTTAATGTCTAACTCCTTACTAAATCTGAGTTGAGTTAAAATAGGAGTCTTATTCTAGTTAGACTAGTGTTAACTAGACTATAGATACCATTCTATGCGTGCACATATTCTTTTATGTTTTATTCTTTTGTTATCTTAAATTCCAATTTGGTATTTTCTGTATTATATTAATTCTTTAGACTTATTTCATCTTTTGTAATTTATTAAATTGATTTACCTCATTCATATGTTTGATTTAGTTAATAATTTTAGTTTAGCCTCTTTACAAAACTTAGAATTAAGTTTAATTTTTTTTTTTTTGAAAAATGATTAAACTTTTATAGGGATTTATAATTAACAAATTACCCATTATTTATTCATATCTGACAAGGTCTAAATATTTTCAAGGTTTACCATTTTTCTTCAAGGTTTTCAAGGTCTCCCTCAATATTTACTCTATGTATGTGGCCCATTTACTCCTTATGTGAGTCATATTAGCAAGGATTCATCAGTCTTCATCCATCAATGACACACTATCAACAATCCATATATAAAATCATATTATGATCGATCATATATCACATATGCATAAATGAAATACTCAAACCAATACAATCCACTCATTGACCAAGGAGGTCCAGTGATTCCCTCGGCATCGACAATCTGTCAATGTCCTGCACACTCAGGGAAAACTCATCAATAGCATCTATCAATACATATATCTCCAATAAAATTAAATCACAACCATCAACGTCATCATAAAAATCCATAGGCAAAACAAATAACCATGTAGTATAACCGGATCACTTGCACGCAATTGTCCTCAAAGAATAAGNCTCATCAATAGCATCTATCAATACATATATCTCCAATAAAATTAAATCACAACCATCAACGTCATCATAAAAATCCATAGGCAAAACAAATAACCATGTAGTATAACCGGATCACTTGCACGCAATTGTCCTCAAAGAATAAGTCAATAACATGTGCTTGCAAGAGAGGGATGTTACATACACCCCCTCTTGTTTTAAAGTTTGTCTCAAAGTTGTATATCATATAAAATGAAATAATAAAAGTATCTCACAAGATCCATATGTCAAATCTATCAAATAAGTAAGGAAATTGTTGGTGCATATCATATGCGTCCTCCCAGGTAGTCGAGTGTGGACTATAATTGTCCCACTAGACCTTAACCTAATTGATTGTTCAATGCAGTAGTTGTCGAGTGTGATGGTCTAGAATGCAGATTGTCTCTGCCGTGAGTTCACCCTTGTTCGACACTTGCAAAGAACTCATGTAAATCACATGTGTAGGATCACTAACATAATGTCTCAAAACATATACATGAAAAATATCGCATACACCTCAAAGAATCATGCAAGGCTCGTCGATATTCCACAGGTCCTTTCTTCTCTGCAACTTGAAAAGGTTCCACAAACCTAGGAGAGATTTTATCACCCTTTCCAAACTTAATCGAACTCTTGTGGGGTTTCACTCGCAAGAAAATGTTGTCACCAACTTCATAATTGCAGTCAACTCGATGCACATCAACATAACTCTTATGTTGATCTTACGCTTATTTAATCCTTTGTCTTATCATTTTCATTTGTTCTTCCATTTCTTCGATCACTTCTAGTCCCTCTAGGACCCTATCCCCAAGTCGATCCCAACGCAATGGCGTTCGACACGGTCTCCCATACAGAAACTCAAATGGTGCCATCTTAATGGTTCTTTGATAGTTGTTGTTATACACAAATTATACTAGTGGCAAGAACTCTTCCCAACTCTTCTATTGGTCCATGACACACATATGCAACATATATTCCAAAATTTGGTTCGTTCTTTCTTTCTACTCATTTGTCTCAGGGTGATATGTTGTACTAAATTTCAGTTATGTCCCCAAAACCTCTTGGAAACTGATCCAAAAACATCATGTAAACACCAATCCTCGATCAGATATAATCTCTCTTGGCACACCATGTAACCTTACAATCTCATTGACAAAGATTATGGCTATGTTTGGTACCTATTACATCGTACATATAGGAATAAAATGTTCACTCTTCGTCATCGTTTCAACTATCAAAAAAATCGAGTCATGTCTCCTTGTCGTTAGTGGCAATCCAATTATAATGTCCATCAAAATGACCTCCCACTTCAATTCTGGAATAATGTGTGGTTGTAGTAATCATGTCAGATGTATGTGTTAAACTTTCTCTTATTGACATTCTAGACATCTCTCAACATAGCTAACTATGTCTGCTTTCATCCATTTCGAGAAGAATAAAGGCTTTAGGTATGCTCGCATCTTCATGACTCTCGGATGAGCCATGTACATTTCTTGGTGTGATTCACTTAAGATAAAATTTCTCAATTCGTCATTAGGCAACACGTAAATACTATTATTATACATCATCACTCCATCATTGTCAAATGTATATCCTTCAAACTTTGGAACCCTCATGGTGTCTTGTCTTATATTTTACTTAACCTCTTTGTACCAGTCATCATCAGTATATATAGATAGAATATTTTCTTGAAGATTCGTCTGAAGAGGTATTACTGAGAATATATGTGGTCTTTGACTCAATGCATCTGCCACTCTATTCACCATTCCCTTGATGTACATAATCTCAAAATCATATTCGTTAAGTAATTATGAACAACCCCTCTATCGTGCGTTCAATTTACTCTACGTAAATATATGTTGTAGTCCACAATGATCTATATTTAGTTCAAATTTTCATCCAATCAGATAGTGTCTCCAAACTCTCAAGTCATATACAATGTCAAATAACTCCATGTAGTTCTCTTCATTCTTTCTCAATTTCCTTGAAATGTAAGCGATCACTAGACCGTATTGCATCAAGACTCTGCCTAAGACTTTCTTGGATGCGTTCGTGTATACCAAGAATTCCTTATCCATGTCGGGGAATTTTAGTATCGGTGTTTTTTTCAACAACTCCTTGAACTTTTGAAATGCTTCCACTCATTTCTCGGTCCATACAAACTTCTTGTTTTTTCTTCTTCAAATCCATCATCGAATTTTCTATCTTCGAAAAACCTTTAATGAACCATCGATAATATCCTTCTAAACCCATAAAGATAGGTACTTATGGTACGTTTATCGACACAGAACCTTCCATAATAGCCTATACTTTCGTTGGATCCACAACTATACCTTCACTAGATATAACATTCCCCAAGTAATGAATCTTCGTTTGGTAAAAATAAAATTTTGATAGTTTCCTATATAATTTGTTTTCTCCTAAAAATTTTAGTACTAAGATTAAATGTTCATCATGTTCTTCTGTCGTCTGAGAATATATCAATATGTCATCAATGAATAATTGAACAAAATTGTCCAAGTATTCGCGAAACACCCCATTCATCAAGCTCATGAATACCCTCGGGGAGTTTGTCAGTGCCAGTGGTAAAATGGTAAGCTCATAGTGTTTGAACCTCATCTTGAATGCGGTATTAGGAATATATCCCTCCTTAATTCATAACTGGTGATATCTTGATCTCAAGTCGATCATTGAAAACATCATCGGGCCTTTAATTTGATCAAACAAATCATCTATTCTAGGCAATAGATATTGGTTCTTGATCGCTTCCTTGTTCAATTGATGATGGTCAATACAAAGTCTCCATGACTCATCCTTATTTCTTATGAAAATAACAGGCGCACCCCAAGGCGACACACTTGGACATAGAAGTCTCAGGTGCAACAACTCCTTCAATTTCATTTTCAACTACTGTAACTTAAGAATTGACATGTGATAAGGATTTATTTTTATGGGTTCAGTTCCAGGTTTCAAGTTGATGGTAAACTCCAACTCTCTTTCGGGTGGAAAATATAGTAACTCTTCTGGAAACATGTCAACAAACTCTCATACTACCAAAAGGTTTTCTAATCCTTTTGTCTCACCCTTTTCGTTTAGAAATAAGATTGCATATAACTTACATCCCTTGTGCATCCTCTTCTGTAGCTATAGGGAAGAAATGAACCTCAAGAACACCCCCTGGTTTCTTCCTACAATCACTCTTCTCTGTGCCAAAATCATCTGTCAATATTAATCACTTTGTATTACAATTGAGTATCACATAGTGCAATTCCAACCAGTCCACACCAATCACAATGTCATATGATCCTAAGATCGTGACATATAGGTTTTTTTTCATTACAAAATATCCCAAGTCAATGCTACAGTCTGTAACCCTTCCTCCAACCTTTTGTTTAGCACCAGAAGCCATTTCGACGTATCTCAAGTCATCCTATCCGACTTCCCTTACCTTAATTCTTTTCAGTGTTGCACTAGAAATAAATCTCTTTGTAGCACTGGGATCTATCAAAATACTAAAATTTTGGTCAGTTATAGTACCTAACATCACCACAACAGTGGATGCCTGATCATCCTGGAGGTTATTCACCACGACATGAATCATGTGGGCATTTCCCAAATCTCCAATTGTAGTGTGTTCTACTGATCTGGCGGCTCTGGCCTTCTCAACCAGACAATATCGCTAGTAATGTGGCTCTCCACATGTACAACACCTGGTCTTCAGTCCACTACTCCTGGTCCCAAAAGTAGAATTGTTTGGACTACCAGCCTAAGATACTAATCTGTTCTTTTGAACATGCCTAATTTGTTGATGTTTTGGGTGACATTGTTGTTGATGCGGTGGTCCTCTGTAGGGAGTCCTTTGCTGAGGGGTGGTTCATCAAGGTGTCGTGAACGTCAGTCCTCTAGACGTATCTCGATACCCTAACGTATGTCTGGCTGGTTTCTGATGTTGTTGCACAACTAATGTTGTCTGTCCATATGGTTTCACAGGAGTCTTTCCCTAACCCCCACTGGTCATCTCTTCCTCAGCTATGACGACCTTCTCGACTGCATAGTGCAACATCTGAGGCATTATGATCCTCACCTTCACATGAATGTTGGAGTTAAGTTCGAACATAAAATTGTTGACCTTCAGCTTCTCTATGTTTAGATGTGGTGCATATTGAAGTAGCTCCATAAATCTGGCCTCATACTCTGGAACCGTATGACCACATTGTTGTAAGGCGTTGAATTCATTGAGTTGGTTCTCAATGAATTCCTCTAAAAAATACCTCTCCCAAAACCACTCCTTGAACAGTTCCCATGACACGTCTTCGATGACCATGTTTAGTTGCAGTAGGAGTGTCTTCCACCAAAAAAGAGCACTCCCCTCCAACTGAAATACCGTCATGCAGAACTTCATGTTGGAAATATAATAAATAAGTTCAAAGAACATATCCATGTTCTCCAACCATGCCTCGGCGGTTGAGCCGTCCGTGGCACCCATGAACTCAGGAAACTTAACCTTCTTGAGCTCTCTGTGAATGCTACCACTACCAGCTGGAGTGTGTTGTGAACCCTCATTGGGTACAGGTGGTATGGCTTCATCTCTATCTAGTCAGTTGATCAAGGCCTTTGAAATCCTATGGAAGGACCTCATTAGACCAACCACATCCCCTACAACAATATGCTCCTACCCAATGACGGTTTCTTCTCCTTGGGGGTTAGACCCCTCTGGCATGGATGCTACAGGAGGCATCACACCTCTTCCCCTAGCACCATGTCATCTACCTCCACGATGCCCTCTAACCATGATTACCTACATGGACAAATTTCAATTTTAATTAGCGATAAGTTATTAATCAAATTAATGATTCAAGTCGCAGGGTTGAACCTGCTATGATACCATATGTAACAACCCCTCCATTATGTCCAAACTTGGTGATGTACGATAGGTAAATCCATTTTTTTTTTGCATTAGGAAATTTAAAACATCACAACATAATTAATCGCATAACAAGATCACATTATCATAATTATTAATGATGCAAATCAATGCATTAACATAATCAAAAAATAGCGACACGATTCAACACATCACGATCAACTGAACTGAAATACACATAATGGATCAACAATGTCACTGAACATTTAAAGAACTACCGACCCGACCTACCCTGCATGGTTAGGATCTCCAGGACACATAAGCAATGCTCAAGCCCAATATTCATCTGATTTATTTTTATCACTTAAGTTCTCAGCAATGGCGACTGTTCTGAGGAACAAGGATGTATCTAAATCTCATTAACTTAATCATAAGCCGAAATTCAACTAGAATACAACAGTAAGTAGCTTAAGAAAAACTTTATTATAAAGATACGCAAAATTAATATACTCGTAAAGCATTTTATAACACTTATGCAACATAATTCTATTCACCTAATTCTATGGACATTCTTTCAATACTTCCTATGTTGTGAGGATAGAAAAAGAAATATAGCTCATTTCATTATGATACTTAAGACTCTACAAATACATCAAGAATGTTTAAGAACGATCAAGTACACCATAAGGTAATTTTCATAATTCAATTTTCAATCAAGTTATGATTTAACATTATAACATTAATAAATCAAAGAACATTGTATTATACTAAAAATCATTGAGACTTTAAAGTTAGTACAACAATTTAATGTAAATTATAGGCCTTCATAGCTCCACTTTTATTTTCTATTGATTAATAGAAACTATTACTCAAGACCCTTTTTATCTAATCATCAAATCAATCATATATGAGGTCTATGACAAGAAAACATTATATAAACTAAATCTATTATTGTGTATTGACCCAATGTTTAACTATAAATATTTATTTCCACGTCAATGTACAATTGACTAAGTATGCCACCAACAATTCATCCACTCCTTATTTATTTACTCCGTTTAATACTTCCTTATCACTTCAATTATATGGTGTGACAATAATGGGACTAAATACCAACTCCATGACTTGTCGTATAACAACATTAAAAATTACTATATATCTTGACCTCAAGAAATGGAATGTGATCAAAACTTGCATTCCATACAATCTCTTGAAATGGAATGTGATAAAAACTTGCATTCCATACAATCTCTTTCTTAAAATTTGTGGACTAGTGGAGTATTAGCATTGAGTTTCTCCATAATAAATCCATCCATCATCATGCACGATTGGAAATAAAAACTCATTGTCCCTGTTATTTTACACCAAGGATTAGATACACTTTCCTTCATAAATGACATTTGTTAAGTGTAGCTACATAAATTAATTAATCTCAACTTACCAACCATCACTGAATAATGGCGTGGAACTCCATATTCTAATCTACAACAATGTATAAAAGGTCTTACATTATCCTTCATTGTATAAGATAGATAATTTAGGAATAATGGCTTACTTGGATAAATAATCATGTTGAAATTTGATTTATAATTCAGGACATCGTTGATGTCTTTACTTTCAACCAATGCAGTAACCTTTCAATTAATACGAATGAGTAATAATCTGGTTAAAATTTAAATAAAGGAGCACGTCATTTTACAAGAAGGGTCAACGCCTTGGATTAATTTACCATTATCATTTAACATCAAGACTTTAATTCAAGCGATATTGTTCTTGACTAAGGAATGAATTGTGGGAAGGTTCAAGGAAGGGTCTCATATACAAAAGTGTGGTGATAGGGTTCAATGGAGTCTAAGCGTTCTGGGTGTACACTAAAGTTGTAAAAATTTAGAGCGGCATTCGAGCATCTAACTCAGATTGATAGGAAGGGATTTTGTCTTGAATAAAACGTAGAAGGTAAGGAGTTCGGGCAGAAAGGAAATCATTGGAAGCCAAATGTAAGAGAAATGTGTGGTGGTGAACAACAGTCATTTAAGGATTACAAGAGCAAGTAAATTCATTGATAGTCTGATCCAGGAGGATTCTTAGGTCCAGAAAAATGTTGAAAAATAAAATTTCTCGAAATCGGATGAAACCAGCTCCATTGCATCTGTCTCGTCACATTGATTCTGGCTATATATTTATATCCTCAAACATACACCGTATGTGAAAGATATAGCATTATGACCAAATTCCCAAACATGCAAAAAGTCAACAGTCCAATTCAATGTTGACATCAACAGTACGACAAGTGACGTCAACATGACATCATGATCACATCATCATGCTAATGTGGCATCATTAGGAGGTAACACATGGTAGTACATATGGACACGTGGCACTTGACTGGTAGTACAAAAAGTTCATGTGGCAGTGACACATGGCAGTATGGACTGACACATGGCAATATGGCAGGTTGACGTGGCAGTGACACGTGGAGGTATGGACTGACACATGGTAGGTGACTGGGTTGTATGACAGAGGACGTGGTAGACAGGTGGCCTCATGGCTGGACAGTACAGAGGTGACATGGTTCGATCATGGGTCACCACGTGGCCCAATCAGATGGTGCCACGTGGCACCCTACGAATGGCCAATGACGGCCTGTGTAAAATTTTGGCAAGGGCCATGGTTGAACCCACGACCTCTCAAGGCTCCTGGGACTTCGCAAAGGGATGTCACCAATGGGCTATGGGGTGTGGCTTGTTTAGCTCTTAGTGGTTTTTGGTTTTGTTTGGGGTGTTGAGACCATTGACCACCAGGGTGTTGGCCCGGGGGCTAGCCCACCGAACCAACGACCAATACCATGAGACCAAGTGCCAAGACCAATGGCTAGGGCCAATCAACGAGGGCCTATCCTGTCCGATCGGACCCTTGGTCCTATCCACTACATGCGACCAGGGACGATCGATTGAGAGGTTGAGTGCTTAGCTCCCTTTTAGCTAATGCTCGATCATATGGATTATATGACCATTCCAAAAGGGGCACAAACCCAGCCTTGGGGGCCTAGTCTGATTTTTTTTATAACAGAGTGGGTTTTTGTTATAATTTTTGCCAGAATTGGGCCTTTTTGGAGATGTTTTTTCCATATGGAGGGGGATTTGACCATAAAAGGAGGCCATATATTTCTGGGAAGTTGGGCTTCCATTATTGACCCTAGAAACTACATAAACCAGATCATTTGAGCTTGTGAGGGTACTTTTGTATTGTAGGGAATGTAAGAGCAGCTTGAACTAATGGCTCATTTCTCATGTTTTGAGGGGCATTGAGGCATGCTTTGAGAGGAGATAGTTGAGTCATGTGTGCATCTTCATAGGGAGGTCTTGTACAACATATCGGAAGCCTATTTTCAATAGCAAATAGCAATTGCAAAGAGAACTTGAGCATTGAAGATCAATAAAATGGTCCTCCACTTGGAAGCGGACCCAGAGACGTAGCCACTCATCGGTGAATTTCATTAAGAAGTTATTTGTGTCTATTTCTCTTTCTTATTGTTGTTATTTTCTCTTATTTGAGGCATGTTTAATGATGGTTGAACTCTTTAATTATCCATGAGCATCAAGTTAATGACACATTGTTTATAATACCTTTCATTTTTGGATCAAGTAGTTTGGTATCAGAGCTTTGGTTGTGTTGGAAGGTCTAACAAGTGCAGGATTGGATTCTCACAAGATCCAAATCTCGAAGAGGAGAAGGATAATTGGTTGAATTCATTTCAGAGATAGAACGAGTGTTGAGGAAGAGAAGAATGGTGACAGAAGAAGAACCTTCTCCACGAACTAGAGAGTTCGAAAAAGCATTTTTATCCATGTCAGAAATGGTCAAAGTGTTATTTGATGATTTTTTGGAGAGAAAGAAACCTATTCTAGGAGAACATATTATGAAGGAGAAAAGTGAAGAGAAATGAGACTCTTTCAATCCTCCTTCTTCACCACCTTCTTCTCCTTATTATTCAAGTTCTACTTCAAATGCCACTTCTCATTCTACGACACATTCTATACAAAAACATACACATAAACATAATTATGACATTCCTCTATTAAAGCTTGATGTTAAGTTTGAGTTACCTTTTTATGATGGGGAACTAAATGCGGAAAAGTTAGACAATTGGATAAGACAAATTGAATTATATTGCAGGATACAAAAAATCATAGATGAGGAGACTGTGATCCATCTTGCTAGTCTCAATATGGGAGGAACCACCCTTGTGTGGTGGGAAAGAAGGAAAAAATAGGAACTTAAAAAGTTCGGTAAGAGACTCTCCTCTTGGCTTGATTTTACATATGTATTACAAAATCAGTTTTATCCTCTAGCTTATATGCAACAAGTTATTATGTCATGGCAGAACTTTAGGCAGTTAAAGGGAAAAATTGTTCAAAGTTACACACATGAGTTTCGAAAAAGATCTTTATTGTTGGGTATACCATTGGATACTCAAGATACATTTATTAAGTACATAGGTGGTTTTCATAGCTATTTACGACATACTATTCTTATGTTTAATCCAACTAGTTTAGATGAGGTGTGTGTGCAAGCGACTCATCTTGAATCTAGAGGCAAGAATGTAAATGTTGATTTTGTAAAACCATTTAAAACTACTGAAGGAACAAAAAAAAGGCAAGGGTAAAGATAAGTTTAAAGGGAAGAAGTCTAATGCGATGAAGAAGGAAAAACATACATGCACTCATTGTAAGAAAGAAGGCCATAATGAAGATCGTTGTTGGATTCTTCACCCAGAATTGAAACCATCAAAGTTTAGAAATAAAGGGAAGCCAAAGACTACTACAACAACTCAAACATACTTGGGAGCCAATTCGGGAGATGAGACCAAGGTCACAGTCATGGGAGTCAAAGGTAAAATTTTTGAAGCTAGTACAAGTTCCTCAGTTTAGTCTATAAAAGTTGATAATGAAGTTGATGAGATCAAATGAACAAAACTTTTTCACATAAGAGTAATTTCCAAACATACAAAAATTGATACTATGTTTGATAGCGGCTCACAAGTAAAATTAATATCCGAGACAATTGTTAAAAAGTTTGGATTAACTACTAAATCTCATAAGAAACCATATCCATTAGGATGGCTTCATAATGATAATTGGTTGCAAATGAATAGGAAATGTGTTATAAAGTTTTCCATCACTTCACAATTTATAGATGAGGTTGAGTTAGATGTAGTTCCACTTGATATATGTGGTATTGTACTTGGGAGTCCATATTTGTTTGATATAAATTCAATATTCTATCATGAAGACAATAAGTATCAATTAACTAAATTTGGAAAATAATATGTTTTAAGGGCTCATTAGAAGAAATTGAATCTGTCACTAATCAACTCAGGGAAAATGATGAGAATTGTAAATGTCAGTAAAATATATTAACTAATGGTCATAAAAGAAAAGGATACTGATGGAATTGATGCTTTCCAATATTGTGATACAAAGTTGAAATATGACTTAGTTATATTTGTTTCTAACTATGATGATATTTTTCAAGTTCCGAAAGGATTACCTCCAAAACGACAAGTTGAACATGAGATACAATTGCAGCAAGATGTTCCTCTTCCTAACATTGGAATGTAAAGGTTATAAGTTTTGGAAAATGAAGATATAAAGAAATAGGTACAAGAGTTGATTGAACAAGGGGTCATCAGACCAAGTGCTTCTCCATGTGGGTCACCTATCATTCTGGTGCCAAAGAAAGATTGCACATGGCGCATGTGTGTGGACTTTCGAGCCTTGAACAAGATCATGGTAAAAAATCGTTACCCTCTTCCTTGCATTGACGACTTATTAGATCAATTGAAAAAAGTGGTATATTTTACTAAATTAGACTTAAGAAGTGGTTACCTTCAAATCAGAGTTGTTGAACAGGATATATGGAAAACTGCTTTTAAAACAAAACATGGATTGCTTGAATGGTTAGTGATGCCATTTGGGCTTACTAATGCACCTAATACTTTTATGCGGGTAATGAATGATGTATTTAGACCATTCATTGATGATTTTGTAAAAGTATACATAGATGATATTCTTATTTTCAGTAGGACTAGGGAAGAGCATGTCCATCATGTTAGGAAGATACTTTCAGTATTGCAGAGAGAGAAACTTTTTGTAAAGTTGTCAAAATGTGAATTTGGAAAAACATTTCTTGTATATTTGGGCTATATTGTAGGGGGTGGAGAACTTAAGATTGATCCCTCTAAATTTAAGGTCATTGTAAATTGGCCAAGGCGTAAAACTTTAACTGAAGTAGGAAGCTACATGGGGGAAACACAGTATTGGAGGAAGTTTACTGCAAATTTCTCTCTAATTGTAGCTCCTTTACATGCTTTGACGAGTGTGAAAACAGTATTCCATTAGGGAGGAATCCAACAAAGGCTTTCAACACTTTGAAGGAGAAGATTAGTACAACGCCTGTTCTAGCATTGCCAGATCTCCAGTAGTCTTTTGAAATTGAAACCGATGCAAGTGACTATGCCATGGGGGTAGTGTTGATGCAACACAAACATCCCATATGCTATCATCCCGAGACCTTCACTACAATAGTAATTAACTATCCAACCTATGATAAAGAATTGTATGCTTTAGTACAAAGTGGAAAAAAGTGGAAAAATTACTTAATGGGAAAGGAAACAATAATACATACTGATCACCAACCATTAAAATATCTAGAATCACAAACTAAGCTACAACAATCAAGGCATTTTAGATGGATGGGGTTTTACAACAATTTTATTTGGTCATCATATATACGAAAGGCATTCATAATAAAGTTATTGATATGTTATCAAGACCTTCTAGTACAATTGCTACAATCCTTAAGAACAATTCAATTACTCATGAAAGTTACATTGAACAATATGTTGAGGACAAAGATTTTAAAGAGGTCTACGCAACTTTAATTCATGGTAAAAGAGCAGAAGAATTGAATTATCATATTAAAGACAAACTTTTGTATCATTTGGGAAAGTTATGTATTCCAGAAAGTGAAAGATTCCATGTCATCAGGGAGGTACATACTTCTCTTATAACATGACATTTTGGTGTAGACAAAATAGTTTCTCACTTACAAATGTTTTGTTATTGGCCTAGAATGCATGAAACTGTATCCAAGTATGTTAAAGGGTGTACTATGTGTACAGTAAGCAAACCAAGTAACATAAATTTAGGATTGTACACACCACTTCCTATTCCTTCTAGACCATGGGAAAGTGTATCTATGGATTTTGTGGGGGGATTTCCTATGTCTAGGAAAGGCCATGATTACTTGTATGTAGTTGTGGATAGGTTCAACAAGATGTGTGTTCTAATTCCTTGTAAAAAGAAAGTCACAGCTGAACAAATAGCGCAAAT
>ML795759.1:284149-340637 GCA_009831015.1 Picea engelmannii
TTGTTGTTATTTTCTCTTATTTGAGGCATGTTTAATGATGGTTGAACTCTTTAATTATCCATGAGCATCAAGTTAATGACACATTGTTTATAATACCTTTCATTTTTGGATCAAGTAGTTTGGTATCAGAGCTTTGGTTGTGTTGGAAGGTCTAACAAGTGCAGGATTGGATTCTCACAAGATCCAAATCTCGAAGAGGAGAAGGATAATTGGTTGAATTCATTTCAGAGATAGAACGAGTGTTGAGGAAGAGAAGAATGGTGACAGAAGAAGAACCTTCTCCACGAACTAGAGAGTTCGAAAAAGCATTTTTATCCATGTCAGAAATGGTCAAAGTGTTATTTGATGATTTTTTGGAGAGAAAGAAACCTATTCTAGGAGAACATATTATGAAGGAGAAAAGTGAAGAGAAATGAGACTCTTTCAATCCTCCTTCTTCACCACCTTCTTCTCCTTATTATTCAAGTTCTACTTCAAATGCCACTTCTCATTCTACGACACATTCTATACAAAAACATACACATAAACATAATTATGACATTCCTCTATTAAAGCTTGATGTTAAGTTTGAGTTACCTTTTTATGATGGGGAACTAAATGCGGAAAAGTTAGACAATTGGATAAGACAAATTGAATTATATTGCAGGATACAAAAAATCATAGATGAGGAGACTGTGATCCATCTTGCTAGTCTCAATATGGGAGGAACCACCCTTGTGTGGTGGGAAAGAAGGAAAAAATAGGAACTTAAAAAGTTCGGTAAGAGACTCTCCTCTTGGCTTGATTTTACATATGTATTACAAAATCAGTTTTATCCTCTAGCTTATATGCAACAAGTTATTATGTCATGGCAGAACTTTAGGCAGTTAAAGGGAAAAATTGTTCAAAGTTACACACATGAGTTTCGAAAAAGATCTTTATTGTTGGGTATACCATTGGATACTCAAGATACATTTATTAAGTACATAGGTGGTTTTCATAGCTATTTACGACATACTATTCTTATGTTTAATCCAACTAGTTTAGATGAGGTGTGTGTGCAAGCGACTCATCTTGAATCTAGAGGCAAGAATGTAAATGTTGATTTTGTAAAACCATTTAAAACTACTGAAGGAACAAAAAAAAGGCAAGGGTAAAGATAAGTTTAAAGGGAAGAAGTCTAATGCGATGAAGAAGGAAAAACATACATGCACTCATTGTAAGAAAGAAGGCCATAATGAAGATCGTTGTTGGATTCTTCACCCAGAATTGAAACCATCAAAGTTTAGAAATAAAGGGAAGCCAAAGACTACTACAACAACTCAAACATACTTGGGAGCCAATTCGGGAGATGAGACCAAGGTCACAGTCATGGGAGTCAAAGGTAAAATTTTTGAAGCTAGTACAAGTTCCTCAGTTTAGTCTATAAAAGTTGATAATGAAGTTGATGAGATCAAATGAACAAAACTTTTTCACATAAGAGTAATTTCCAAACATACAAAAATTGATACTATGTTTGATAGCGGCTCACAAGTAAAATTAATATCCGAGACAATTGTTAAAAAGTTTGGATTAACTACTAAATCTCATAAGAAACCATATCCATTAGGATGGCTTCATAATGATAATTGGTTGCAAATGAATAGGAAATGTGTTATAAAGTTTTCCATCACTTCACAATTTATAGATGAGGTTGAGTTAGATGTAGTTCCACTTGATATATGTGGTATTGTACTTGGGAGTCCATATTTGTTTGATATAAATTCAATATTCTATCATGAAGACAATAAGTATCAATTAACTAAATTTGGAAAATAATATGTTTTAAGGGCTCATTAGAAGAAATTGAATCTGTCACTAATCAACTCAGGGAAAATGATGAGAATTGTAAATGTCAGTAAAATATATTAACTAATGGTCATAAAAGAAAAGGATACTGATGGAATTGATGCTTTCCAATATTGTGATACAAAGTTGAAATATGACTTAGTTATATTTGTTTCTAACTATGATGATATTTTTCAAGTTCCGAAAGGATTACCTCCAAAACGACAAGTTGAACATGAGATACAATTGCAGCAAGATGTTCCTCTTCCTAACATTGGAATGTAAAGGTTATAAGTTTTGGAAAATGAAGATATAAAGAAATAGGTACAAGAGTTGATTGAACAAGGGGTCATCAGACCAAGTGCTTCTCCATGTGGGTCACCTATCATTCTGGTGCCAAAGAAAGATTGCACATGGCGCATGTGTGTGGACTTTCGAGCCTTGAACAAGATCATGGTAAAAAATCGTTACCCTCTTCCTTGCATTGACGACTTATTAGATCAATTGAAAAAAGTGGTATATTTTACTAAATTAGACTTAAGAAGTGGTTACCTTCAAATCAGAGTTGTTGAACAGGATATATGGAAAACTGCTTTTAAAACAAAACATGGATTGCTTGAATGGTTAGTGATGCCATTTGGGCTTACTAATGCACCTAATACTTTTATGCGGGTAATGAATGATGTATTTAGACCATTCATTGATGATTTTGTAAAAGTATACATAGATGATATTCTTATTTTCAGTAGGACTAGGGAAGAGCATGTCCATCATGTTAGGAAGATACTTTCAGTATTGCAGAGAGAGAAACTTTTTGTAAAGTTGTCAAAATGTGAATTTGGAAAAACATTTCTTGTATATTTGGGCTATATTGTAGGGGGTGGAGAACTTAAGATTGATCCCTCTAAATTTAAGGTCATTGTAAATTGGCCAAGGCGTAAAACTTTAACTGAAGTAGGAAGCTACATGGGGGAAACACAGTATTGGAGGAAGTTTACTGCAAATTTCTCTCTAATTGTAGCTCCTTTACATGCTTTGACGAGTGTGAAAACAGTATTCCATTAGGGAGGAATCCAACAAAGGCTTTCAACACTTTGAAGGAGAAGATTAGTACAACGCCTGTTCTAGCATTGCCAGATCTCCAGTAGTCTTTTGAAATTGAAACCGATGCAAGTGACTATGCCATGGGGGTAGTGTTGATGCAACACAAACATCCCATATGCTATCATCCCGAGACCTTCACTACAATAGTAATTAACTATCCAACCTATGATAAAGAATTGTATGCTTTAGTACAAAGTGGAAAAAAGTGGAAAAATTACTTAATGGGAAAGGAAACAATAATACATACTGATCACCAACCATTAAAATATCTAGAATCACAAACTAAGCTACAACAATCAAGGCATTTTAGATGGATGGGGTTTTACAACAATTTTATTTGGTCATCATATATACGAAAGGCATTCATAATAAAGTTATTGATATGTTATCAAGACCTTCTAGTACAATTGCTACAATCCTTAAGAACAATTCAATTACTCATGAAAGTTACATTGAACAATATGTTGAGGACAAAGATTTTAAAGAGGTCTACGCAACTTTAATTCATGGTAAAAGAGCAGAAGAATTGAATTATCATATTAAAGACAAACTTTTGTATCATTTGGGAAAGTTATGTATTCCAGAAAGTGAAAGATTCCATGTCATCAGGGAGGTACATACTTCTCTTATAACATGACATTTTGGTGTAGACAAAATAGTTTCTCACTTACAAATGTTTTGTTATTGGCCTAGAATGCATGAAACTGTATCCAAGTATGTTAAAGGGTGTACTATGTGTACAGTAAGCAAACCAAGTAACATAAATTTAGGATTGTACACACCACTTCCTATTCCTTCTAGACCATGGGAAAGTGTATCTATGGATTTTGTGGGGGGATTTCCTATGTCTAGGAAAGGCCATGATTACTTGTATGTAGTTGTGGATAGGTTCAACAAGATGTGTGTTCTAATTCCTTGTAAAAAGAAAGTCACAGCTGAACAAATAGCGCAAATATTCTTTGAAAATGTATGGGTTCATTTTGGGTTACCTACTTCTATTGTATATGATCGAGACTCCAGGTTCATGGGGAAATTTTGGTCAAGATTGTGGGAACTTATGGACACCATACTAAAGAAGAAAATATAATTTCATCCACAGATGGATGGGAAGACAAAGGTAGTGAATAGAACAATAGTGCATCTGCTTCAAGCATATTGCAACAAGCATCCTAAGCTTTAGGATGAACATTTGTGTCAAGTGAAACATGCGTATAATCGAGTCAAACATTCTTCTACTTAGAGAACTCCATTTGAAACATGTTTGGAATACTTGCCAAAATCTCCTTTGGATTTTGTCTTTGGGAAGGACATTGTAGTAGAAAGACACGGTGACGTGGACAAGGATACAAATTTCATTGAACAGATCCAGTTGATTCATCAGGAAGTACTGGAACAGTTGCAGAAAATCCAAGCCAAATGCAAGGCGAGACATGACATGCATCGATTTGATCATCAATTCAAAGTGGGAGATCAAGTCTGGTTATACATCAGCAAAGAAAGATTGCAAGGAGAAGGTAAAAAGATAAAACCAATTCGTTATTTTCCTTTCAAAATTTTAGACAAAATTGGTTCTAATGCTTTCTGGTTAGAATTGCCTCCATATATGAAAATTTATTCAGTTGTAAATGTGGAAAACTTGAGATTGTATGAGCCTCCTATGATTGAGGAGGCTCATACAATCTCAAGTACCATACTTCACCAATAATTTCCATACCCTATGCACCAAATTGGGAATCAAATATTCTGAGCGTCATCTGGTGCTCAAATACCGTGGTTCTTTGCATAGATACATTCAAATAGAAACAGAGTTTCTGGAAATCACCTCATTGGACACGGATTATAGATACACTATCAAGATCGAGCATAAATTTAAGTAGAAGCGGAGAGAGTTTGGGTCTGTAGACCCCTCATAGCCAAAGCAAGGAAAAGGCAACCCTAGCCCACACAGCAAGGGACCAAGTCGAGATGGTCGCCCTCAAGACAATTCATCCAAGATGCAACACAAGAAGGGAAACAATAAGATGAAGAAGAACACAGGAAAATGGTGTGAGTACCATAAAATTCCTTGGCACAACATCGACGAATGTCGCTCCAAGCAGTCCCTCGTGGTTGAGCTGAAGGATTTCGATTCAGAGGTTGATTCTGATTCTGAGTCAAATCTTGAAGGAGGGAATCAGATTATCGATGCTAAACCCAGTGCCATGGTAGATAGCATCAAAGTCCAACCAAGAGAACCATAAGAAACAGAGGAAGGGGAATGCCTTTTTCACTCGAATATGTGGGTCAAGGGGGATCCGATTCATTTCATTGTCGATAGAAATAATGAAAAGAACCTGATTTCAACAGAAGTTGTCAAGCAATTGAACCTTCTAATGACACCGTACCCACATCCCTACACCATTGGTTGGCTTATTCAAGGAAGATATCTCTATGTCAGCCAACAATGTTGTCTTCCCTAGGGCATCAAGCCTTTAAAAGATGAGGTATTGTGTGATATTTATCCCCTTGAAGTTTGTGATGTTCTATTAGGAAAACCATATTTGTGGAAGCATCATGCTATGTATGAGTCTAGACCTCGTAGTGTTATTATTACTTTGGGTAGACAATTGTACAGGATCCCAGAGTTGGCACCGCCTACTTTACCAACAAGATTTGGACTTCGCCACCACATATCATCTATTAGGTACCGGAGGAATTGTCACTGATTTTTGCATTCATGACACACGCTTATGCCACCTGGGCCATCTTTGTGTTCCTACAAGTGAGCGTGCAAAGCTGATTTGGGAAGCCCACTATAGTCAAGTGGTAGGAAATTTTGGCATAGAGAAAACTGTGGTCGTTCTTCAGAAATATTTTCATTGAAAAAAACTTTGACATGAAGTCAGCAAGTATATCAGATATTGCACTGCCTGCGCCACTACCAAGCCAACCATCAATAAGAAAGGATTTTACACCCCTCTTCCTATTCCCGAGAATCCATGGGAATCCATCTCCATGGATTACATCTCTGGTTTCTCATCCACAAAGCATGGAAATGACTATCTATTTGTGTTCGTTGATCGGTTTTCGAAGATGGCCATACTCATAGCCTGTAAGAAGAATGTCATGGCAACAGATATTGCCAAACTCTTCTTCGAACGAGTTTGGGTCCACTTAGGGATACCACAGAACATCATCTCCGAACGAGACAGTAGGTTCCTCAACACCTTTTGGTCGAGTCTTTGGTCTCTATTGGACACCAAGCTCACAAAATCCATTTCTTTCCACTGCCAAATCGATGGACAAACCAAGGTCGTCAATTAGATGATTATGCACATTCTGCACATGTACAATTCTAAGCATCCCCTTACATGGGACGAGAGTCTCCCATTGTCCAACAAAGTTACAACAGTGCTCTCCATAGTTCCATCGGCCATATCCCATTTCAAGTGGGTATGGGATTCCAACCCTTGGGACCCATTGATGTTGCACTTCCTCTTGCCACCGCACAGATAGACTATTCCCCTGATCAGTATATGATTAACAAAGCCACCAGATTCATTGAGTGGATTCAGCACATCCTCCAACGGGTCTAGGAGATTTTGAATAAATCTAATGCTAAGTACAAGAAGCGCCATGATAAACATAGGGTACCACACAAGTTTCAGGTTGGTGACAAAGTATGGTTACATTTGTAGAAGGAGCATCTCACTAGACCCCATCGGAAGCTTCGCCCACTTCGTTATGGGCCTTACACTATCACCAATGTTGTGGGTGGCAATTTTTTTCAGCTCAACACTCCACCCTTCCTTGGTCTACATCCAATATTCAATGTGGCCCTCCTTCAGCCATATTTTCCATTGTTATTGGACACCTCTGAGATTGACAAACAAATGAAACCAATAGATCTCAACCCTGATAGCATGGAACAAGCCTCCACCAATCATATAGTGGAAACACAGGTCAAGGGCACTCTCCAGCAGTGGATCCAGCTTTATAGGGTTGTCAAGGCAGGGAAAATCATACACCAAGGAAAGTGGCTCACCCGGGGCCAAATCCAGTAGAATTTTCCTCACCTGATGGGGGAAATCAATGCAATGGATACAATTTATTCCTAAGGGCGGAGGATTCATCCAGGTGGATATTGGTGGCCATCCACCTATTCCAACTGGCTTCTCATGTCCATTTTTTAATCAACACATCTTTATGTACTACCTTATAATTGTGACTTCTACACTTCTGGGGTTGTTTGAAGCCTCACACATTCTCCAGGTGGATATGAGTGGCCTCTCGCCTAATCCAACTGGCTTATTTTGTATGTTTTCATGTCATCACATCTTGTTGTACTTCCAGGGATGTTTTGGGGCCCTAAACATTTTTTTTTGGACTTGCCACCATCAGAATGTAGAGCGAGTTAGAATTTAATGGAAGAATGCGTAGTTCTCTGAAATACCTTTCCAATGGGCTATCGCATGCCTAAAGCGGAGATTGTATTCAAACATTATGACCCTAGGAAGTTGAGCTACCAAATTACACCAACTTACCCATAGGGCCCACATGACTTTTGGCATTTCACCTTCTAGGGTTAGATTTTTGGATGTCTAGGGTTTTGTAATTCATGAGTAATATAAAAAGGGCCTCTGGAGCCTCATTTTAATCCATTACTCCCCTTGAAGTTTTTTATGTTCTTCTAGGACAACCATATTTGTGGAAGTGTCATGTTGTGTATGAATCTAGACCCCACAGTTTTATTATTACTTTGGATGGAAAATTGTACAGGATCCCATAGGTGGCACCACCTACTTCTATTTCTTAAATATCTAATAAGAAATCCAGTAAGGTCATTTCACAGACCGGGAACTTCATCTTGTTTGTGATCCATGCTCACAGTAAGCAGAAGGTCGCCGCCACATCCATGGCCTTTAAAAAACACCTCTCTTTGTAGTAAAAGTAAGTGGATGGGATTGTGGAAGAACACAGAGACATCTTCGCCTCACCTACAGGGGTACTGACACACTGCCAATTCAAGCATCCAATTGATCTGATCCCCGATGCACCTCTACCTAATGGACCATTCTATCGGTGCTTTCTAATGGAGAATGACGAAATTAGGCATCAGATCCAAGATATTCTTTAAAAGGGGAAAATCAGACCCAACTCCTCCCCTTTTGGAAGCATGATTGTACTGGTGCAGAATAATGATGAGACTTGGCAACTCCACATTGATTACAGAGCCTTAAACAAAATTATAGTCAAGAACTGCTACCCCATTCCCAGGATTGATGACCTTCTTGACCAACTCAAGGGGGAAACGTTCTTCAGCAAGATTGACCTGAAGTCTAGATACCACCAGGTTCCCATCGAACCAACTGATGTCTAGAAGACAACCTTCAAGTCTAAAGAAGGTCTCTACGAATGGCTAGTCATGCCCTTTGGCTTAAAAAATGCACCAACAACTTTCATGAGGTTGGTAGATGATGTATTGAGACCTTTCACCAACTCCTTTGTGGTAGTATATTTGGATGACATCCTCATCTTCAGAAGAATGTGGGAGGAGCAGATGCGGCATATTCAACAAGTTTTGAGCACTCTGCGGCATCACAATCTCTATGCCAACTTGGAAAATGATCTTTTGGCAAGAACAGGGTCCAATACCTAGGCTACATTGTTGATCAGCATGGGGTACATGTTGATCCATATAATATCCAATTCATCTATGATTGGCCAACCACGAACACACTAACCGAGCTTCGGAGCTTCTTGGTACTAGCCAATTTCTACCGACGATTCATGTTGAGATTCTCCCATATTGCATGGGCCCTCATCCAGGTGACCAAGGGCGGTGGTAGGGCCAATATCGTGTGGGGGAAGGAGCAAAAACAAGCATTTGATGATCTGAAACATCGTGTGTGCTTAGCTTCAGTACTCTCCTTGCTCAATCTGCAAAAAACCATTCAATATTGAGACTGATGCATCTGACTATGTTGTGGGTGCAGTTCTCACTCAGGACGAGCATCTGGTGGCATACCATAGTGAGACACTCTTCGATATTGTTTGGAAATACCCCATATACGATAATGAAATGTATTCCATTGTACAAGCCTGTCGTTAATGGAAAAATTACATTATGGGGAAAGAGATGATCATACACATTGATCACAAGCCTTTGTAGTTCATACAGACACAGGGGAAATTGCAGAACGACCGCCATCAGAAGTGGTCCACCTACCTGTAGCAGCTCCATCTCAACATCAAGTATAAGACATGTATCTCCAATCATGTCGTTGAATTCCTTAGTCGGCCTCCTATGGTTGCACTCACCATTGTGCTCCATTCCTATGGACATGAAACATCGTAGTGGCCCCAACTTTACCATCAAGATCTGAACTTTGCCACCACATATCATCTCTTGGGTATAGGTGCCACTATTACTGATTTTGACATTCATGATGGAATCATATGCCACTTGGGCCATCTATGTGTTCCTACAAGTGAGCGTGCAAAGATGATTTGGGAAGCCCACTACAGTCGAGTGGCAGGACATTTATGCTTAGAGAAAATTGTGGTTGTTCTTCAGAAACACTTTCATTGGCCAAAACTTAGATAGGAAGTCAACAAGTATATCATATATTGTGCTTCCTGTGCCATTTCCAATCCAACCATAAAGAAGAAAGGCTTATACACCCCTCTTTCTATTCTTGAGAAGTCATAGGAATCCATCTTCATGGATTACATGTATGTTTTGTCATCCACCAAGCATGAAAATGACTGTGTGTTTATAGTCGTTGATCGGTTTTCGAAGATGTCCATCCTCACAGTCTATAAGAAGAATGCCATAGTGGTATATATTCCTAAGCTCTTCTTCGAATGAGATTGGGTCCACTTTGGGATACCACAGACCATCATCTCTAACCGAGACAACAGGTTCCTCAACACCTTTTGGTCGAGTCTCTGGTCTCTGTTGGACACCAAGCTCACAAAATCCACTACTTTCCACCCCCAAATCGACGACCAACCCAAGGTTGTCAATCATAGGATTTTGCACATCCTACGCATGTACAATTATAAGCATCCTCCTACATGGGATGAGAGTCTCCCATATGTCCAACATAGTTACAATAGGTTTCTCCATAGTTCCACCGTACATATCCCATTTTAGGTGGTTCTGGGATTCCAACCCTTGGGACCCATTGATGTTGCACTTCCTCTTTCCATCGAACAAACAAAATCTTCCCCTGATCAGTCTATGATCAACAAAGCCACCAGATTCATTGTGCGAATTCAACACATCCGCCAACAAGTCCAGGATATTTTGCAAAAATTCAATGCTAAGTACAAGCAGCGCCATGATCAACACAAGGTACCACACCAGTTTCAGGTTGGCGAAAAGGTCTGGTTACATTTGTAGAAGGAGCATCTCACTGGGCCCCATTAGAAGCTTCGTTGTCTTT
The DNA here is from genome assembly GCA_009831015.1 of Picea engelmannii. Classification (NCBI taxonomy): domain Eukaryota; kingdom Viridiplantae; phylum Streptophyta; class Pinopsida; order Pinales; family Pinaceae; genus Picea; species Picea engelmannii. Next base: position 294,490 of record ML795759.1, read on the forward strand.
GTTACGGGCCTTACACTATCACCAAGGTTGTGGGTAGAAATTATTTTGACCTCAACACTCCACCCTTCCTTGGTCTACATCCAGTATTCAATGTGGACCTCCTTTGGCCATATTTTCCACCATTATTGGACACCTCTGAGATCATCGAACAACTGACACAAACAGAGCTCAACCTTGACTGCATGGAACAAGCCTCCACCAATCAGATAGTGGACACACAGGTCAAGCGCACTTGCCAGTGGCGGATCCAACTTTATCGGGTTGTCAAGGTAGGAAAACTCCTACACCAAGGCAAGTGGCTCACCCGGGGCCAAATACGACAGAAGTTTCCTCACCTAATGGGTGAACTCATTACAATGGACACCATTTCTTACTAAGGGCAGAGGATTGATCCATGTGGATATTGGTGGCCACCCACCTATTCCAACTAGCTCCTCGTGTTTGTTTTTTATTCAACATTTTTTTTTGTACTACTTTATAATTGTGAGTTATACACTTCTGGGGTTGTCTAAAGCCTCACACATTCTCCAGGTGGATATGAGTGGCCTCTTTCCTAATCCAACTAGATTATTTTGTATGTTTTCATGTCAACACATCTTCTTGTACTTCCAGGGATGTTTTGGGGACCTAAACATTGTTTTTTGGACTCATTAGAGTCAGAATATAGAAGGAGTCAAAGTTTGATGACGTAATGTATATTTCTATGAAAGAAATTTCCAATGGGATATCACGCGCCTAAAATGGAGCTTGTATGCAAAAGTTACGACCCTAGGAATTTGAGGTACCAAATTACACCAACTTACCCATAGGGCCCAGATGACTTTTCGCGTTTCACCTTCTAGGGTTAGGTTTTAGGATGTCTAGGTTTTTGGAATTCATGAGTAATAGGAAATGGGCCTCTGGAGCCTCATTGTAATCCATTATGCTCAGACGGATGCACGTAGCAGCCACATCTCTTCTCAAAGATAGCTACGACCATTCGAACAAGTTTTAGTTCTACAATTTTACAGTTTCATCCTATTTCATTATTTGATAGAAGATATGGTTCACTGGATATTTGTGTTATTGTTCCTCTCTCCGTGATTATTGTATTAATTCTTTTAATCATTTCGTTCCTCTCCTAAATTCAGATCAGTGGTATCAAAGCGGTCTTCTCTTCATTTGTTTTTCTTCATGCATGTCCCTGACAAGGTCTTGGTACAAGAATTTGGGACTCGATCCAATTGAGCCATTACCAGATCGGTCGCGCCGAGCCCGACAACAACCCACGGGATATGAAAAGAAATATGATGGAGCAGGAAATCCTATTAAAATTTTGTTCGAGGAATCCCTCGCGTGAAAAAGGAACAAAATGATGGACAACTTCACGCAAATCCTTCAACGGTTTGCCACGGTAGAAGCATCTTCATCAAGCGGCCATGCAACCCCCTTCAAGGTACAGGTAAATTTTGATATTTCATTATTTGAAGGACTTATAGACGTTGATGTTGTAGATAAATGGTTGAATTTGCTCGAAGGATATTTTTCGGTCCACAATTTTTCTAATTTTGAAAATATCACTTTTTCACTCCTCAAGGTTGTTCCCCATGTTAGAGACTACTGGGATACTTACTCTGAGAAAAGGGCCATGGAGGAATATGCAATTTTTGTGGTGGCCCCTACATGGGATTCCTTCTGGGACACCATTAAAGAATAGTACTACCTTGTTGGAAGCTACGAGGACCGGTACACCATATGGACCACCCTACGTTAAGAAAGGGACCAGACAGTACCAGAATTCACAAATAATTTCCATACCCTACGCACCAAATTGAGTTTCAAAGATTCTAGGCATCATATGGTGCTCAAATACCACGGTTGTTTTCATAGATACATTCAAACAAAAATGGAGTTCCTAGACATCGCCTCATTGGGCACAACTTATAGATACGTTGTCAATATTGAGCAGAAATTTAAGAAGAAACGATGAGAATTTGGATATGCAAACCCCTCACAGCTGAAGTAGGGAAAAGGCAACCCCAAACCACATAGAAAAGGGCCAATTCAATATGGTCACCCTTAGGACAATCCATCCAAGCCACAACACAAGAACGAAAATGAGAAGATGAAGAAGGACACAGGAAAATGGTGTGAGTACCATAAAAGTCCTTGGCACAATATCGACAAATGCCACTACAAGTAGTCCCTCGTGGCTGAGCTGAAGGCTTCCAAGTCAGAGGTCGATTCTGATTCTGAGTCAAATCTTGAAGGAGGGAAGTAGATTATCGATATTGAACCCAGTGCCATAGTCACTACCACCAAATTCCAACTAAGTGAACTAGAAGAAGCATAGGAAGGGGAATGCCTCTTTCACTCGCATATATGGGTCAAGGGGGCTACGATTCATTTCATTGATGACAATGGTAGTCATAAGAACCTAATTTCAGTAGAGGTCATCGAGTAGTTGAACCTACCAATGAAACCTCACCCACAATCCTACACCATTGGCTGGCTTCATCAAGGAAGAGATCTTTGTGTTAGCGAACAGTGTTTTCTACCCTACAACATCTAGCATTTCAAATATGAGGTACTGCCTCTTTACGTAAGCTATAATAAGACACCATAGCTTCATCTTCGATTTATTACTCTAAAAAGGAAGTCGACGGTGGTCCATATGAATTCTCTGTAAGAACTCTAATATATGCTCTATATCTACCACATTATCAATAAAATTGACCCATAAGAGTATGGTATTCCCAATTAGATACTTAACCATAATATGAAAACTAGATTGTATAACAAGAGCTCGACCAAAAATTTGTTGAACAAACCTATCTGCAAAAAATTCGCATACAAGAATGCATATTTACCATATTGAAATGGATGCTACTATATAATTTTAGAATGAGAACACAATATACAATATGTATGTAACATATTAGTAATTGTAGAATTATGGATGTGCATCTCCTATTATCAACGTATTTTACATACAATTTTGACTTTGTATCTAGTCTTACTATGTTTATATAAATCTCTAAGTCTCTAAATGGAGACAACCAGACCGGTAGCCTTAACATGTCTTAAGAGTGCAATTTTGTTAAACCAAACTTGCATTTACTTTCCAAGTTGAAACTTAGAATGTATTCAAATGAGATGATATATTTACGCCGAAAGGCATATACCTATTGACAATGGGCACAATTAATGATCTTTTAACCTTATTTAACTTTAAACCCTAATCTGATGGCTATGCATTGAAGATGCTGGCATATTCTTAGTCGTCCTCCAAAATCAATGGGTCAGATTTATTGTTCATAACTTTCTTGCATTTATCAAGGCATCTGCTAACATGTTTACTTTTTAACATTTACCTAATCACATTAAAAAATTATTGTAAAGATATGTAATTTCCATGTTTAAATGATTAAGTAGGATTAAACTATGGCATCTAAATTAAATCATCCTCACTTGTCTGCACGTTTCATTTTCACCACGGATTTTCTGAACTGTCTGTGCATTTCAGTTGTCCGTCCATTCTCTACTGCCCCCGCGTTTCAGCTGTCCGCCCATTATCTATCGCCCCCGCGTTTCATATTATCCTAAAAACGTGTATTAAGTGTTGGAGCTTCTTGAATTGCAAACGTGTATCTGCAGCGTATATCCTTAACTATCAAGTGTTGGAGCTTCTTGAATTGCAAACGAAGAAGAGCACCCAGAGGATACTAAAGCGAGCTCTCGATATCTGGGAGCTTTAGGGTTGTCATTGTTTTGACGGCTCGTTTTAGCCAAAATGGTGTATCCATTGCCTTTCATATAGGAAGCCCGTCATTCTAACCGCAAAGAACTCGATGGATGAGTTATGTCAAACCCTAATTTGGCACATATTAAATTATTTGGCCATACTCGAATGTGATCAGGCAATTAATCAATTATTTGCAGCAAATTACTCAGAAATCAATTCTCTATAAAGCTCAGTTTTATAATCCGTGAATCCTGATCCACGTAAAATCTGTTTTAATTTTATGCATGCAGCTGAAAACAGAGCAAGCAGTTGGACGTTTATTTGAAGGAAGGGAGGAAGGTTCCATAGCCTTCACTCCAACATACAAATATGCCGCGAATTCTGATGAGTACTGTGCATTTATCAAAAACAAAGCCAGACACAAACGCCTTGGTATATGTGCACACAAAACCCTAATTGAGGTTTATTCTAGGGTTTGTAGATTTATTATGCCTTTCGGCGTTCATCAACCACATAATTGTGGCTGTGCTAGTATTATATCATGATGAACATTCAAATATTTATAGAAGAGGAGGGAATTCTTACAAATATATTCAAAAGGTGGTTGTGATATGACTATGAAAGAACTTTCTATAGAATGTTTCAATGTAATATTCAATAAAATTTCATGAATTTGAAATATGTAATGCTAATTTCATTACTCTAATAATTGAATATGAATTATATTTTATATTATTATTACAGTTTGAACTTCGTTTAACAACTAGTTAATAGAAATTCAAATTTACTGTGGAGTGTCATGAATACCAAAAAGTACATCGAAATATATTGCAAGGCCAAATATCATAAAATGTTTTTTGTTATCGCACAATTTGTAGTTTTGGAAAATCTCAACCCAAGAAACAAGTGTGAAACACAAATGGGGACACCTATCACTTTCACCTCAATAGATATCCCCTTTGTTTTAATGATCGACAAGTCCAACAAAAGGGAGGCTTCCTAGGTGACCCTAAAGGGATTCCAAGGGAGAGGGTAGTAGTTGAAGAAACCACTCCTATCAGTATCTATTAGAAGGTATTGAGGCTATATGGAGGATAATTTTAGGTCAAGGAAAAGGTTTCCAACATTGTGTACTTGTAAAACAACAATAGACAAGAAAAACCAAGACAATATATGATGATATAAACCCTAAGACAAGAGTGGAATCAACAAGAAACATTGATGTCCCAAAATTGCCACAGTAAACAATTATATATCAACAATGACAAAGTTCTGATAGATGCAAATTACATCATCAAAATTAGCATAAGATATTGGATAAAAAATTTTATAATTAGTGAACAATCTTCCAATGATTAAACGAGGATTTTGATGCCAAAGGAGACTTGTAAGAGAGTGTTATCAACAAATAATTATGAGGGCCCTATGGATGTAGAATTTTTTTTCTAGAAAAACATCTTTCAACCAACAAAATCAACAAGCAATCCACCCAATGAATAGCCCTTGAAAAGTAGATCAATATTTACCACTTACATGCAAATTCCAATGGTAAAAAATGGTGAAACGTTGTTGAGAAAGAGAGTTTACTAGAACCCCAATGGTTGTAGATTAATTTTTATTATAATAGACTAATCATGTGTTCAATAAATATTTCCTTGGAGCATAAGAGACTCTAAATAATTTAGATTTCAAATCCAACTCGAACTATTCAAAAACCTTAAATTTCATCTTTACCAATGCAAAAACTAAAAATATCCAATGCAAAGATTATTGCCTTGTTATTGGGTGAATGGAGTCTCTTCCTTGGAAGTAAATATAAAGAAAGAGGAAGATGATATTTTTTTTAGAGTTAAACACTTATAAAACCCAACAATAATCCTTGCAAATTGTCTAGCTAGGAATCCAAGATGAACTAGGGCTTAAAGTTTCTCTAGGGGTGTAAATCCTCTTACTTCCTAGAGAAATAAACCCTAGCTAAGCCTAGAAAAAAGGGTGTAAACCCTCTTAATCCTTGTTGCAATCCTTATATTGTTTCAATCTAGAAAAGAATAAATGATGTTTGGTGGAGAGTGTAATCCCTTTTACTCCTCTTAGGGTTTAAGATATATTAATTTATTTTAACAAGAAGGATGAAAACAAATTGCATAAATTACTCACCAAAATCCAAGAGATAGCATGAAAGAAACCATTAATACAAACATATCATGCAAAAATTTCCAAAGAAACACCACCAAGAGTAGTCACTAGCCTTTAATGCTCTAAAATCAAAAGTGTTGCATCTATTATGGCAAGAAAAGAGAGAGAGAAAATTTCCCAAGGGGGCCAAAATTTTCGTCCAAGAGTAATAATATCAAGTGATGAGTTATGCGAAAATGAAAATGGCTTGCCCCTTATTTGTATGAGGAAACCAAGTCATAGTTTTTCCACATTACAATTAAATCCATAATTTTAGGGTAAAACCTAAGTTATAATACTTAATCAACAAATTGATTTGTTCTTTTTCCCACATAGACTACAAAACGACCAAAAAGAACAAAATGATGGGACATAAGCCAATGAAACTCCTCTCCAAGGTGGCACGTCTGAAGACAAGCCTCCCAAGGCCAAGACACCATGCTAGGAAGGTGTCATACCATCCCCATATCAAGCAAGAATATGGGTCTTCAAGCCCAGAAGACCACCAAGTGCACTAAAAAGGCCAAAAATCCTCCCAAATGTGTGACGTCAAGCTCGCAAAGAGAGGAATTTTTGCATAGGAGGGTGAAATCATCCCTTCTTCATCATTCATAGATTTTTTCATGTTATATGGAAGTCCCCCAATTTTCAATGTTAATCATGTTATCCCCAAATTAGTGGATTTCATCATCCATTGAGTTGGATCTCAAGCTCCTATGAATGTCCAAGTGGCATCATCCCTTCATGAATGACTTCCACTAGGAAAGGTCCTTCAAAGAAAAGAAAATACGCCCTCCAAGGGTCCACAAGTCACATGCATTATGTCATGTAAGCCACATTTAATAAATGAACCACCCAAACATGTGCATTAAATCCCCCCTTCTCAAACTAAACAAATTCTCAAAGACATTATAAAATTTTCCAAATTTAGGTATGGGAGGGTTGTCATGGTTCCCTTTTGGGTAGGCCAATCCCCAAGTGAAGGAATGTTTCCCCAGAATACCCTATCTATTCCATGTAGTGAGTATGAGGTGGATTTGGATGGTACTTTCGGGCATGGGGTTATTGACATATCAAGGGCTCATATTGTCTCATTTATGGGTGCCTTTCTAGAGGGTGTGCTATATCCCTTCATTTGCAATGCAATATTTTTCCAAGCCCTTTATTTTCCTTTCATATTTTTTGTTTCGAACATTGAGTTCTATGTGAAATGGAAAGTAAAATAAAACTACAATTCCACTTGAATTTAGAACACATTGAGTACCATATGCAATGGAAATTAAAAGACATTGTAATGCATTTCCCCATCAAGTTGGAAATTTGTATTTTTTTTCTTTAAAGGTCCTTAATTTTTATGGAGAAGTGTTTCATTGCTCTAAGGATATTAAGGTTATAATATACAAGGACAGATTATGCATTTTTACTTTTACAGTGCTAGATGTACAACACCTTTGGTTGTTTATCACCCTTCTTCCCATGAAATGGGGTACAATACCTTCTTGGGGTCAATGAACCCACAAACCCATAAGGTGAGGAAACAAAGGGTAAGAGGTGTGAAAAGTGGTAAATATGAGTCGGAATGGTACGATGGCCCTTCAAGGAGACCCCATAGTAGCAACACTTTTCTCAAGGGTTACTTACAAACTAGGAAACCATGTCAACCACAAAGGTGAAATAAGGAAAAATGTATAATTTCCAAGAAAACGTTCCATAATAAATAAAGGACCCTTTGCAGCATGCTCAAATTCTTGAGTTACTAAAGTCACACTTTCCATGAGACTGGACTTGTTACCTCATGAAGCAAGACATATTGTCCTTTCTGGGATAGGCTAGTGTGGCGGACATTGTTATGCTACTAATGATGAATTTTGATATGTGGTGGAGAGGAGGGGTTATGTCTACTCAATGTGAGTTGAGCTAGTCACCTGGCTCTCAACAATCCATGTTTTATACCTATGGGACTTGATACATCACCTTCTTAGTTACCCCTAGGATGGGGGTATCCATTGTAAATAGGTCATGTCTCATAACGTGAAATATTGTTAATCATTTATAATTTTCCCATTCCATTATTTTCATAGGATCACCCTACTTAAACATTCACCATATTCATTATTATTGTTATTTATTAAAAACTTTCATAATAGATGATGATTCCATTTTCTACATCTGAACGATGATGCTATTATGATTTTTTTTAAACATCTCCAACACATATTTCTCAAAATGGATATTATATTAACATGATTAAATTTAGAATTGATTATCTATAAGTAATATTTAGTGACTATAATATATTCTATCTTTTCTTAATATTCAAAACCCCAATTCCCTAGATGGGGTGACAACTGGATCCCATGCACAATGAGGATGTTAATTTCCCTTGTTGCCACCCTCTTCTCCAACCCTCGCGGTATGAGAAAAATTCAATGGAAAGGATTGATGGTGCACTTTCAAACAGAGGTGGGATTAATGGAGTCTTCAATGTGAAAATGACAATATACTTGGGCAGTTACAATTCACACGAGGCTTGTCCACTCGACCCCTCTAACACTTCACTTTCTTGGATCGGTTATAATTTAGGAGGTATGCAATAATTATCTGGATTTCTTCCTGTATTTGGATTTCGACGCTCATCCAATCCACTTTCTTTATTTTCATTACATTTTTCTTGTGGTCATCACTCTTTTCACTCCTGCGCTGATGCCAAAGGAAAGAGGAAATCCCAAGCGCAGACCAACATACTACAACTTTGTATCCCGACAATGCCGACTAAGTTCCTTTTCATCTTCTCCCTCATCCTACACTCCTCTGGTTAGCCATAACATCCCCTCTGCAATGCCTTCTCTCTCCTCCACTTAGAATTCGTTGGATGAAGGTCCTCCTTGTTGTAAATTGGTTCAAGCTATTATGATGTGCTAATCTGTTATGTTATTTATGTTATGTGTGGCTATCCTTCGTTGACGTGTTGATTGTGTCATTAGTGATTTCCATGATGAGTAGTGATTATTTATTTATTTATGATGTGTTGAATAGGCGCTGCCCTGATCATGTGTTGATGTTAAATTCTTAATGCAATTTTTTTTTTTACCTTTTGTGCATCGACTTTTCTTAGGCATAAAATATGGATGTTACAATATTCATACATACATATGTTTGTGTGATGTTCTTTCTTGGATTTTTACAGATGGAACACTTGGGTTTATGTCTTTCCCACTACCCTATCCGAGCCTCCAGGATTCTGGTCGAAATATACTAACTCGGGTGAAATTTTCTTATGTGACATCTAACATTTACAATAATACAACACAACGCTCCATAGGCATTGACCACACAGGTTTAAATTTCTATTATTTGATGGTTTTTGTGATTTTTCGTTTGGGATGTCTTTGTTGAATATCACTAGTGACTTGTGGAATTAATTTTTGGCCAAGTAGTTGTGACAAAGGGATTAGAGAAACTAATCCCTCAGAGTTATCCATGAGAGATGTCTCTAGAAAATTTCATCTGGTAGTGTGTGGAATACCAAATAAATTTTTGGTTAAGTAGAAGTAGTTGATGGAACTCTTTTTCATCCATGAAAAGGAGGTTGGTAATTTGTGGAATACGTTCTTGGGTAAGTGCTACTAACCGAGGGAAATATTTCTCATCCATGACAAGCATGTTCATAATTTTTGGAATAGATTCTTGGGTAAGTGGAAGTAAATAAGGGATCTCTCCGTCATCCATGATGACAACCACATTAACAGAAATGAAACAATGTGTTGATCACTTTAATTAAGAAAATTAGGTCCATTTATAAGTTCTTTGTGTCCATTATCTTTCAAAAAAAACCAAACTAGACCCATAACACGTTCTTTGAATTTGTCTACAAATTTTTATATTCACAAAATGCAATATCGATGATGCAACAACTATAATATTTCCAAGAGTACCAATCGAAAGTGGATAAATATGTGGGCATAGCCAATGTTTCTTTCATTGTGTCTAAATCCATGTACATCATCAATGTTCGTGATAGTGATTTTGTACATAATCACTACATAAATCCTGAGCTTATGAAGTAGTTCACCATTCTAGAGTTTATGCAGTTTCTTATGAAAAAGTTTTCAGCGTTTACTCAGGAAGGAAAATGAACTTTCCGTGTAGTGTTGTTAGATTTGTGATTTATAGATTTTTTTTTGTTTGTTTGAATCTTCTTATGAATATTTGTGTAATAAATTATGGACTAAGAATTGTTCAAAAATTGACGTAAATACCAATGATTCCCAAAAAAGTCATAAGTGAGTATTTGATCTCGATGGGAAAGAAAACATATCTACACTTTAACCATTACACTATATCATCCCATCAATATTTCTTGATAGGTTTGAATATTGATTATCTACAACTGTTGCTTTATATCGTCATAATCCAAGGTTGGAATTTTTTATTATCTTTTTCAGAGGTTGTATCAGTTAGGGGCTTGCAGAGTCAGTGTGACTCCGCTTCCTCCATTAGGGTGCATGAAAACTTAAATAACTCTATCTAGAAATGGTGAAAATGTTTTTGTTAGTACCTTAAACAACTATTCTCAACACTATAACACTCTCCTAAAAGCTACAATCTCTCAGCGATAAAAATCGTAGTATTTGACATCTATAAAACATTATGTAACTTCGTTCAACATCCTTCCGCTAATGGTAAGAGTGTTATTGCATTTCTGGCAACTGTATTTGTTATGTTTCATTATGTATTAGTTGTATTTGGTTTTTAATGTTTCTGAGTAGGTTCGCGGGTTTGTTAATGCAAGGTTTTCAGATCTTCTAGATTTCCTAGATGAAATTCAAACAAGCAATAAGGCAAAGAATTGCTTCAAAGCATCTCCTCCTCCTCCTCATGCAAGTTATTGTTAGTTAACTAAGTATTGATATGGTATATTTATAGAGAGTATTGATATGGTATAGTTGTATCTCCAAAGGTTCGTTGAAAGATACATTTTCCATGATTTAAAATTTGAATTATTATTCAATACTCACCCATGTCGTAGAAGCTCTTGCAGAAGAATATTAACAAGTTAATCTGTATTATTTTGAGAATGACATGAAGGAAGAAATATAACCAAGATATAACAATGAAATATACAAAAATGTAGAAGAGAAAAAATAAATATAGTGAAACCCAACTTCTATTACTGAATAAGATAGAAAAACATTGTAGAACACAAACTGGAAAAATGGGGTAGCTTATCTTTAAAAAGAAAGAGATGCTGGCTATGTTTAATTCACAAGAATATTTACATCACACTCCATTGTCTTCTTAAAGGGACTCCTTCACCTCAATTATATATGAGAGAGTGAGATGAGAACAATTCCCATGATACATTTGGGATCAATTGGATTAAGTTTATAAAATGCCATAGACATGTAAAATACTAGCACCTCCCAAACGGTGACCCATACCAATACTACTCTAGCCTGAGCATGTTTAACTGTGGAGTTCTAATGGGATCTGATGCATTAATGCTATGTTGTAGGCATGTATATAAAACCACTAAGAAATCATTACATGATGTCTGTAATTAACATATGAATATGACTTTACATTCCATTCCCAATCAAAAGGGTGAATATCATGGTTTATCAAAACCACAGGCTCAAAATGGTGATTTAGTAAAAAAAGGTGGGTGGCCACCGAGATCCATTTGGATCATTCCTCCCCACTTAGGAAGAAATGGTCCCCATTGCGTTAAGTTCCCTTGGGATATGAGGAGACTTCTACTAAATCTGAAGCTTGGTGCATTGCTTGCCTTGTTGAAGAAGTTGTCATGCTTAGCTTGTTGAAGGATGTCATGAACCTGTTGTTGGAGGGGTTGGATCCTTTCAACCAATCTAGCTGCATGGTCTACCTAAGTGTGGGAGGACTCTGTCGGTGAAGATGCAACATGAAGAGTATGAAGGGTTCTGTATAAACTTGCTTTACCAGGAAATGTGGAGGCACCCCCGTAGGTGCAACAAGAACATCTTGGTACTATTCTACAATCTTGTCAATCTTCTTCTGCTGGATAGAAAGGTCTGGGGTTTCCTTCTGATCGAATTGTGAAGAGGCTAAAATTTGTAGTATGAGAGATTACTTTGTGGCATTTTTTTGGTGGGAAAATAGTCGAAACTACCTCTGGTATCTGGTATAGATGACTCCCCAGAGTAACAATGACGCTATGGGGTCAAGACTCATAAACGATATGACACCTCCACATATATGGCTGACCTATTAGAACATCACAGACTTCCAGTGGCGAAACATCACACAATACCTCATCATTGAAGGGCTTGATGTCGTAGGACAAGAGACATTGCTCGCTGACAAAAAGATCTTGAACCTAGCGAAGCCACTCGATGTTGTATAGTTGTGGGTGTGGTGTTGTTGGAAAATCCAAATGCTTGACAACCTCAGCTGAGATGATATTATTTTGGATTCCGCTATCAACAATAAAATGCAGTGGGGTCCCCTTCACCCACATTTGTGAATGGAAGAGTTTCTCCCCCTCCTTTGGATCCTCTTATGGTTGGATTGTTGCGATTGTGATAGTAGCAGTGGGTTCTGCATCAATGATCTATCTCATTTTATTATTTTTTGAATCAGGGTCCAAGTTGAAATTCGTCTCTTTGTCTTTGATCTCGGCCACCAATGACTATATTGAGCGACATTCATGAGTGTTGTGCCAAGGGCTATTATGTAACTCACACCACTTTTTGGTTCATTTCTTATACTTCCTATTACCCTTCTTTTCCTGCATATGGGAGTGGCTCTCTTGAGGTTGGCCTTCCTCACTCTGTCCATCCTTCTCCCACTTACTCTGCTTCTTGAATTTTTGCTCAATTTTGACTGCATATCGATAAGAAACTACCAGTGAAGAGATGTCCAAGAAATCCATCTTTGTTTGGATGTACTTGTGTAGACCATTTCATTACTTCAAAACCAGGTGCCGCTCAAAGTATTTGATACCTAGCTTTGATCATATGGTATGAAATATGTTGGTGTACTCCGACACCATTGGTATCTTTTCTGATGCAGAGTTGTCCATCTCATGTATCGGTTATCATACTTTCTTACAGGGTATAACTCCTCCTTTAGGGAATCTACAAAGGCCACCCAAGTGGGTTCTCTCCCAAATAGTGTAGATTCATCTGCGGTGTACCTCTGCTAGTAACCTTCCCACCAAGCTTTGACATGGGGAAGGGATTTAAGGAGCACGAAGGTGATATTTTCACTCTCAATTTTTTTTTGGATAGAGTAATAAACTTCTAGTATATTCAACCATTTTTCTAGAGCATCTACATCTATCTATCCTTAAAATAAGGGAATATCAAAATTGACTTGTACCTTGAGGGGTGTCTCACTTGCGAAATGGTTGCTTGTTGAAGATTCCTCGGTTGCTACCATCGGTAGTCTTCGAATGATCTGAAAGAAGTTGTCCATCATATCATTCCTTTGTCACATGAGGGCATCCTCGAGAAACGTCTTGAAAGGATCTCCTACTCTGTCATATCTCTTTTATTCCGCCATGGGAGCTCGCTTGGGCTAGCAAGAGTGGTTGTCCTCAAGTGAAACTAGCTCAAAACCCAAATCTCTATATCGTGACCTCGTCAGGCACCTACTCTCAGAAATGATAAGGAGCAAATTGCTCTGATAATAATGATCCAAATTATTTTGAGAACGACATGAAGGAAGAAATATAACTGAGATATAACAATCAAACACACAAAAATATAGAAGAGAACACAAAAACATAGTGAAACCCAACTTCTATTACTAAATAAGATAGAAAAACATTATAGAACACAAACTGGAAAAATGGGGTAGGTTATCTCTAAAAAGAAAAAGATGTTGGGTGCGGTTCATTCACAAGAAGCTTTACATCACACTCCATTTGTTGTTTAAAGGGTCTCCTTCACCTCAATTATATATGAGAGAGAGAGAGAGGAGAACAATTCCTATGATGCATGTGGGATAAATTGGACTAAGTTTATAAAATGTCATGGGCATGTAAAATATTATCACTTCCGAGGAGGTCACCCATCCCAATACTACTCTAGCTTGAGCATGCTTAACTGTAGAGTTCTAATGGGATCCCATGCATTAAGGCTATGTTGTAGGCATGTACATAAAACACTAGGAAATCATTACATAATGTCTGTAATTAACAAATGAAGATGACATTACATTCCATTCCCCATCAAAAAGGTGAATATCGTGGTTTATCAAAACCACAGGTTCAAAATGGTGATTCAGTGAAAAAAGTGGATGGCCACCGAGATCCATCTGGATCATAAGTTGAAGAGACCTCAAGGATTAACTCAAAAGACTACCAGTTTTTGTATTGTAGATGCAGGTCCATGAGGTATGGAAGCCCAAATATCCATTTGGGGATGATGTCCCGGTACTATTTATGAAGGAGAGCATGTTTTTACCCCTAAAAGTCTCCTCCTCTAGTTTAATAATACATTCTACTGTGGACGATGGAGCATAGTGATCCCCTCAAGGGTCACCTATTTATGAAGGAGAGCGTCTGCATGTTTTTACCCCTAAAAGTCTCATCCTATAGTTTAATAATACATTATATTCTATTGTGGACGACGGAGCATAGTGATCCCCTCAAGGGTCACCTTTTATTTAGGGTCTAACCAAAAGTGCCTCAAGATAAGCACTTAGTGGGAGAAGAAATCCTTATGAGATGATCCTGGTCTGGCATAGTTATGTTATTATGATAATACATCAACATTGCATTGTTATATAATACCAGGGCAGTAGTACCATTCTTTTGTAGTCTTAAACAATCACTAACATCACAATCACTAACATCTAAAAACTAGAGGCACCTCAAACCACTAAAGAACTCGAGTAGAACTTCCATTAGGTCGGTGGAGTAGGGTCGCTTCCTAAATGAATTTGATGGAGTTCATACAAGGGGCTGCTTTACTGAGAAAAGAGAATGAAATAGAACAACATTATTTCGCATAGCAATCATAACACTCTTGCAAACTCAATGCCAATAATTTATTACCAACTGTTGAGAAAGAGATTCAGACTAATGCCTGGTTGTGGCCACATAGGAATTTAGGCCACCATTTATTCAAAAGATTTTCTCCCTTGCAGGCCCTCGTACTGTTGGTTATAAATTAGTAACTGCATCCACCGCCCATGCTACGGATTCAACTGGTGGTTATGGCATTGGAGGTTCTAAAATGCTACTTTCTTGAGGTGGGCCAAAGACGCGTACAAGGCCAACTCTTACCCACCTTTTAACCCATGTTTAGACCTTCCTTTCTGAGCAACAAGGAAGATTTATCGCTTTCCATCCAATAGTAGTTGCTTCAATTAAAAAATTTGCAAAGGCATGAACAACTTTCTTTTGGGTAGCGATGATACGAGTCCTGCAAACTCAATGCCAACTATTTATTACCAACTGTTGAGCTAGAGATTCAGACTAATGCCCGGGTGTGGCCAAATAGGAATTTTGGCCACCATTTATTCAAAATATTTTCTCCCTTGCAGTCCCTCCTGTTGTTGGTTATAAATTTGTAACTGCATCCACCTCCGCTGCTCATGATTCAACTGGTGGTTATGGCATTGGAAGTTCTGAAATGATACTTTCTTGAGGTGGGCCAAATACGCGTACAAGACCAACTCTTACCCACCATTTAACCCATGTTTGGACCTGCCTTTCCGAGCAACGAGGAAGATGTCTGGATTTTCATCCAATAGTAGCTACTTCAATTCAATCACTTGAAAGGGATAACCAACAATATACCCTGTATAAGTAGATCGCCAAAGAATAGAAGAGAGAAAGGATTTGTTGCACGTCAATATGCCTCCTCGAATGCACTGTAGGATGAGTCGAAAACAAAAAGACCCTATCTCTAGCCTGACTAATCGAATCTCTCATTTCCTGCGAATCTTTTCCCACCGATGCCACGGGTTGAACAAGCTACCTCATTCTGCATCAACATTATCATTTATACATCTCTATTTTGTAGAGTTTGATTCCCTGAGTGTTCCAACCCAGCAACAAAGGGGTATAATCTGGTAGATATTGAGGACATCAATATGCTTGATTCTTAAAGCGTTTTGAATGGACATAAGCCTAGCTGGAACATCAAAAAGCGCTCGAAGGGAAGGTCCGCTACCCGAGCTACTGTTGAATTTCCTTAACCATGCACATGACAGATGTTGAATTTCTTTAACCATGCACATGACGGATGTGAATAATTTGCTTGGAGATGCATACATTTGACCACTCAACTACTTTTTTCCACCATTTTAGTTTAATGGAAATGAAAAGATTCCTCTCATAATATCATTCGAATGGAATGATTTATATGTATTTTGAATTCTTTGGATATGGATTATTGGTTCTTATGTTCTCCTATTTCGAAGTAGGGATTTTCTCTTATATATAATTGCAGTGGTTGGCGTTGTTATTGTGATAAACCATTTAAAATTTAATTGTACATATTGAAGATAAGCCATGAATATGTACTCTATTTGATTTGCCAAATCTTGAATCGCCAAAGCTTGCCAATAACCTAAGTTGACAAGAAGCAAAGTATATATTAAATTTTTTTGTATAGTTTCGTCATGAAAAAAATGTTCAAATCAAAGTTCTACACCTTTTCCTTGTCAAGTACTTGTTTGTTCAGTCTTTTGTCATGTAGTTGTTGATTCGGTACTATATAGGGACAGAAAGACATGCCTTTATGACCAAGCATTGCAAGTTGAATTTGAAACTAGATACTTTTATCGATAGTACAATATTAGACACATGATATATATTCACCAATGCATTCATTCGTTGGAAGCAGATACAATTCATGTTACATTGCAGTCAGTGGTTTATCACTATTGTTTGATGTTAAAATAATCTATGTGATTGTGCTTACATTGCAGGTGGTGGCGTAATTAATGAATGTGACAAATTTATTCATATAAAACCTTTGATTACATACAATGAATGAAAAACATCCCAGAGGTGCAATTTTAAAAGTTAAAATCAATGTACAATGATTGAAAAACATCCGAGAGGTGCAATTGTAAAAGTTTAAATCAATGTAAAAAACAATGTTGCTATTCATTGATAAAGTTGAAGAGATATAGTTAAAAAATTATTTACAGGGTGCAATGTGATGGGATGTGGAAAATAGTATTGCCACGTTGAAATATTAGGTATCATTTGATTGCAAAAAACAATGTTGCTATTCATTGATAAAGTTGCAAAGATATAGTTAAAAAATTATTTCCATACAAGGTGCAATGTGATGTAGAAAATAGTATTGCCACGTTGAAATATTAGGTATCATTTGATTGTAGATATAATGTATACATGCATCATTTATTCCTTTTTCCATGCAAACATAGGGTTTAACATATGGTGTTTGGATCACCCTGGGTTTAACATATGAGTTTTAGTTCTCTTATATGAGGCATTTTTTATTATATATGATTGTATCATTGTCTTTGTGGAGTTTTGTTTTTATTATGAAATTTTAAAACCTATCTTGATAAGGACTAAGGTGTTATGAAACAATGGTTATGGTTATTGTTTTTACCAAAACATTTCTTTGATAATGTTAAGATTGATGTTAAATTTAATTTAATGTATAATTTATTTTATTTAGTTTTAAATTTGAGAGGTATTTTAATTAATTTTTTAAGGTTTAATATAAATATAAGCAATTTAGATATATATATAAGGAAACATTTTATATGGAAAATCTAGTTATGGAGATTTAAATTGGGTTTCTATTTGTATGAAATTAGAAAAATGTTTATCAACATTGGTCATGATAAGTTGAGTTAACCTTTTAGGATATGTGTGTGTGTCCCAAAAAAAAAATCATTGAGAAACTAGAGGAATTACATATTCCTAATGACATCCCTGGTAAAGTGACCAATGTAGATTATTGCACTACACATGCAATGCCCTAGTTTGAACACCTAGATTATAATATGTTGAAGCATACATTATTTGAAATATGTGGTTTATGTAATTGGTTTCAAGACTTATGGGTGAGTTATAATGATCCCATGTTGTAAACATGTGAATGTGTTGTAAATATTCCTAATACAAAGCTCAAGGCTAAGGCTCAACTAGTGAATGTGTATGAGTCCTAGTAGTGCACTAGGATTATCATGTAGTTACTTTTTCCATTGTATTCTTATGTTTATTTAAAAGAACGAATATAACGAAACACATAATAATATCATATCCACCAAAATGATTGCTTGAGGAAGCAACAAGTGGATTGTGATACCGTGGGCTATGGTGTCATAAGAAAGGAAGGGAAGAGGGGTCTATGCAAAAGTAATGTTCCATTTCAAACTGTCAACCCAATATCTCATCCATTTTCCATCATGTACACTAAATGACGCACACACACTACTAATGTAAATATACAATCATTGAATAGATGTAGAGGTTAGTGAGAACTTCAGTCATATAGTCATTATAACATGAGCTAAGTATATTTACATTATGGGGAAATATATGATTGCCTCAATATCTTTTTAGAAGTAAAGCCATCATTTCCCACAACTCTCTATCCTCTATAACAATTATTATTTCATCATTATTCCAAACATGTGTCAAACCATGGTTGTTATACCAACATTAGTAAGAGAGTCCCATGGATATGTTGTTGGAAGAGACTATAAAATATATGTGCAATTTTCTCTTGAAAATATGAAAGGAAATGGGATTCTATTGAGGGAAAAAACATAGATGGAATGACCATAATAATTGAAGGAAAAAATAGAAAACATGCACCATTATTATTGCTAGTTAATGATTATTTTGGGGCCAAGTGTTTCTCTTTCCAAGTTCATCCAAAAAGGAAACCATCACTTGGTTGGATTGGTGGTATTGTTACAAATGCATCATAGTTCAATGTCTTTTGGCTAGTCACAACTTAGTAGCATGCCATATTAGGGTTATGGATGTCATGGGTTCAAATCCTTGACTAGATGGTTTTCTAGGGTAGAGTGCAAGTTTGTTGAGTTTACACCTATAGCAAGGAGCATTGAAGTGATGGCGCAAGGTTATGCAATGACCAAGCATGTCTCTTTTGACTACACCAATGAGAAAGAAAAGTGAAATTCTACCTTTTATTATGTATGGTAGTGTAGGAGAGTGTTGTGGTTGTTCGATGAATGGATCACCTAGATAGCTTAGTAGAGAGAACATAAAATTTGTTATCAGAGTAATGGGTTGGGGTGAATCAGATTAGAGACTTATAGGAGTTTCCTTCAATTTGGCGGTATCATGGTCTAGGTTGGCGGTGGAATCTATAGATGATTCCTATGGTTGGCTATTAGATCGCTCCTTAGTAATTGATTTGGTATACATGGCTTTAATAGCATCAAATAGTTCAGATTTGTCTATTTTTGAGTGATCTCTATGCATTATTTGTTATGTGCTTCCATGATATCATTGTCTAATGAATGAATTATGTTTATACATAGTTAGTCTTGTTAATATTTTGTATTTCCATATGAATTAATGTTTATATTTTCATTCAAGATTTAGGACAACATTGTAGATGGTTAATGAAGAAATTTTTTTATTGTTGTTAGTGTCGGTTGGCAAATGAAGGGATCTAAGGAAACCACATCATCCAAGGGCATTTGAACTGTGCATGTGCTGATACAAAACTAGAAAAATGTCCAACTACATTGACAACAACTAATTGAGATAACCTATTATATGTGTATGTGTGTCCATCATATTCTAGTGAGACAACTCATCCAACAAAAAATCGACCAATCAAGACATAATTCATTGAGAAGTTGTGAGATCAATTCCTTGATATTGACACTTCATCCTTAATCAAAATCTCAATGATAAACATAAGTTGTTGAAAAGTTGCATGATTGATCCCTTAACCTCTCTTTAAGTTGTCGTTTGATGTAAAATCTTTCATTTGCTTAAAAAACCTTGCAATGTTTTTGATCTCAATAAAAAATTCACACAACATTAAATATTTTCTTAACAAAGATGTCATCTTAACTTCGATTTTAGAATAGAAAATAGAAAATAGAAAAAAATAAAAAAATAAAAAACCTTAATTTAAAAAATATATATATAATTTTTTAAATTTCTAATTACGTTGTAGTATTTTTTAAAAAAGCTTCCCATAGTCTAGATGACAACCACTTAATTATTTTTGTGTCTCCTCAGTTTCCTTCAATCGAAGGAAATTAAGCGCTTAGTTCTTCGGAGGAAGACAAGCGGATCTACTTTTTCTATGAAACACTTTAATTAGAGTTATCTCGCTGACGAGATATTCAATGTCCACAACTCAATGTGATAAAAAGTAAAATGAGTGATAAGTTGTGAAGTGTTTTGATTTAAAATATATGTATATCGTCCTAAAGCAGTTAATGTAACCCATTCTGAAATAGCAAAGAACTTTATTTGTTTGGTTCTAAATTTGAGATTATCATACAAATAGCTATAAAGATGATATTTCTGTTTTAGTGTCTCTAATTTAGTAATAATATCGGGAAAAAATGTTATAAAGAGATATATTGCTGTAGAAATAATGTTGGTGTATTTAATTTAGGAATAAATATATTTTTTTAAAACATAATAAAGGATATATGTTTTTATTTTTACATTAAAGAAGAAAAGATTTGTAGTAATAGAGAGTCATAATATAAGTAAATAATTTCTTAAAATAATTTGTTTTCATAAAAGGTTAAATTGAAATTGGAGTTAGTATTTAGTTTTTTTTTAATTAAAATAAGGTGTTATTTTAAACTATATTTATTTTCTTTATTTTTTTAATTGGAACTTTAAAAGGTTAAATTGAATTTGGAGTTAGTATTTAGTTTTTTTGGTTTGAAATTAAAAATTTTAAAGGTTAAATTGAAATTGGAGTTAGTGTTTAGTTTTTTTTGCTTGAGATTAAAATAAAATGCTAAACCATACATCTATTATTTTTTATTGGCACTTTAGTGATGATAATATAAAACACTATTTTTTGCAAATGTTATTTAAGATGAAAGTATCTTTTCAATTACAAAACATGATTACCAATAGATTTTTAAATGGTGAAATTTTATATACATAAAATAATGTAAATAAAATAATCTAATATATGATTCTTGAAATTTTATTAAAAAATAGTTTTGTCTATTTTAAAAAAGTTAAATTATCTATTTAAAAAAACTTAATTTAAAATAATTAAAACTTAAAAAATGTTTTTTAACTATTTTTTTCTATAGAAAATTCGGGGCTGGAAACTCACTCGATATTTCCTCATTTAGTAAATGATGAATCAATGATCTCTCCCCTAACTAAAAGAGTGTGCCCACGTTATCCCATAAAACTAACTACTTAAAATAAAATAAAATAAAAAAACATTTACCTAATCACATTAAAAAATTACTGTAAAGATATGTAATTGCCACGTTTAAATGATTAAGTAGGATTAAACCGTGACATCTAAATTAAAGCATCCTCACCTGTCTGCACGTTTCATTTTCACCACGGATTTTCTGAACTGTCCGTGCGTTTCAGTGGTCCGTCCATTTTCAGCTGTCCCATTCTCTACCGCCCCAGCGTTTCATATTATCCTAAAAACGTGTATTAAGTGTTGGAGCTTCTTGAATTGCAAACGTGTATCCGCAGCGTATATCCTTAGCTAAAATGTTGGAGCTTCTTGAATTGCAAACGAATAAGAGCACCGAGCTCTCGATATCTGCGAGCTTTAGGGTTATATAGGCAACCCGTCATTCTAACCGCAAAGAACTCGATGGATGAGTTATGTCAAACCCTAATTTGGCACATATTAAATTATTTGGCCATACTCGAATGTGATCAGGTAATTAATCAATTATTTGCAGCAAATTACTCGGAAATCAATTCTCTATCAAGCTCGGTTTTATAATCCGTGAAGCCTGATCCACGTAAAACCTGTTTTAATTTTATGCATGCAGCTGAAAAAGGAGCAAGCAGCTGGACGTTTATTTGAAGGGAGGGAGGAAGGTTCCATAGCCTTCACTCCAACGTACAAATATGCCGGGAATTCTGATGAGTACTGTGAATTTATCAAAAACAAAGCCGGACACAAACGCTTGGGTATATGTGCACACAAAACCTTAATTAGGGTTTATTCTAGGGTTTGTAGATTTATTATACCTTTCGGCGTTCATCAGCCACATAATTGTGGCTGTGTTAATATTAGCTGCTTTCAAAAAATAACTGTTTTAAAAAATAATGTAACATGACATGTAATTTTTTCTAAGAAAGCAACCAATAATCACGACTAACGACTAAGACTCTTTGCCGTGAAAGAAAATCAAATCTGAACAAAATCGAAAAAGATGCCCAGGCATCATAGGTGGAGAATCGACCGTTCAGAAGAAGCTTCACAAGTATATCCACTTGTTTATCTTCTCTGATTTTTCGCGGCTCTTCTTCTTTCTCTGTCTGGGATACCTTATCGTTTATACCACAACCGACCATTACATCCAATTCACCCGGCGAGACAAGATAGGGCACAGGATATTTCTCGGCATATTACTTAAACCTATTCTATTTAATCTACCTTTAGGTAAGTTGTTCCCTTCATTGTAATGCATTTACGAACCATGGGTTTTGCGAACGTTGCGGTCTTTGAAGTATGCGGTGATGAAAATCTGTATTTGAACTCTGCAGTGCGGTGATACATTGTCACTTTGCAGTTTTGGCTTCTTCAACAGGCTGATCATCTAGACACTTGCTTTAGTTGTTACAAAAATAAAGTTGACATTTTCTTAAAAGATTTAAATAGTAAATTATATCTCCTAACTTATAATACAACATTGAAGACCTCTATCATAATAGAACAGCCAATCTTTTAGACTTCTATTAACAAGTTCTCTTTCTAGGTCTCCTATAAAAACAATAATAGAATAGCCAATCCTTTAGACTTCTATTAACAAGTTCTCTTTCTAGGTCTCCTAAAAAAACAATAATAGAACAGCCAAGCCTTTGTATGATAAATAACTTAAGATTGCTAGGAAAGTCATTAGGGATGCTCCTAATGGGTCCTTAAAACTTGATACGATTAATACATACAAATTTTTAGTTAAAAAGAAAAAAAAATTACTATATCAATAAAAGGAAAGAGAAGCTTTCACAACTCTCCAAGCTTGATCCTAAGAAGTTCTGGTGACAAATTCTAATCCATAGTACTAAAGAAAACAATATGATTACTGAAATTCCTATCTTAAAAATCTTTACGAGCTCCTTAATTCCATGGGCACCATTCTTATTGTCACTATAGAGGAAGAATTTTTTTTCTTTGGATGACATAGAGTTCGAGGCTAAGCGACTTCCAAATGAGAAATCTAAGGAAATTGAAGGATGGATACATGGTTTAAATTTTTAAAATCAGATGACCTATCCTCATCCCTCACATACACAAGCTCTTCAATTTAGCAGTAAAGGAGGCCTTCCCTAAACCCTAGATGCAAAGCCTCATTGTTCCTATCTTTAAAAATGGGGATAGAAGCATTCCCTCTAATTATAGGACCATTATGATTAGCCTTATTTTTTCCAAGGTTTATGGAATTATTTTGGAAAACAATATTAGCATTTGGCTAGAAAGTCATGGTAAAAGAGCTAAAGGCTAGGTCGGGTTTAGGAGATATCACTCAACCGTTGACCATCTTGTTACCTTTAGGATTATTGTAGAGGAGTTCCACAATACTAAAACCATTTTTTTGTTGTTGTTTTGTTGACTCTAAAAAACATTTTGATGTCGTTCCCACGAAAAATATTTGGGATAGGTTGGAAGAGATAAAAGTGTCTTTCGAGTTGAGGACTGCGACAATAAGGCTGTATGGGAATGTCATTGTCAATTTTAAGAACATTGGGGGATAGTCGAAAGAGATTAATTGCAATATTGGAGTCAAGCGAAGATGTCCCTTGTCCCCTACCCTTTTTGCATATACATTGATAAGTTGGAATATTGCTTGGAAGAAACAGGTTGTGTTGGCCCTACTTTCACTGGTATAACCATCAATCTTCTTCTTTATGCTGATGATATTGTTCTTATGGCGATGAGTTCCCACGATCTTGGAAAGAAAGTAAGAACCATCAATGATATTTTCTCCAATACAGGTATGATAGTTAATATTAACAAGACTAAGGTCATGATCATTAAATCCAATAATATCACTTATGATACCTTCGTATATGACAACAACAACTTGGAGGAAGTGAATTCATCCAATTATCTTGGAATCGATATTCACCACAATCTCAAATGGAATTATAGCATTGAGAAAAGGATTATTGGGGGATGGAAAGCTTATTATGGGCTTGAAAACATTTGTCAATCAATTTATCTTTGCACATGGGATAAGAAGAAACTCCTCTTTGAGACTCTTTTTACACTCATTATTCTATATAGATGTGAATTATGGGGATGTTGTATATCTCGTGAATCCTGGAGAAAGATAGAGAAAATCCAAAACAATATTATAACCTATAATCTCAAAATTAAAGTAAATATGCCATGTGCCATCATCCTCTTAGAGGAAATAATTTCCCCCATTGAGAGCATGGCTATGACTAGATACCTAATGTATAAGAAGAAGTTAAACATCATGGAAGACAAGAGGGTTCCTAAAATTGTTTCAGAATCCAGTCATAACCACCTATGACTCAAGCGAGGATGGCATAAATATTCTCATTCTTGGATAAGCCATTAGATTCTCATTCTTGTCTAAGCCATTAGGAATCATGGAAGAGACTATTTTGTAGAGTTAGGATACTATTAAAATTATCATTAAATCAAAATTTAGGGAGAAACTTTGTTGTGACGAAGAGCTATAGGAAAAACAACAATTGAGGTATCATAAGGATGTAATCAACCCTAATCTAGAAGATCAAGATTATCTCTTTGTTTTGACAAGTGTAAAGAAAAAAATAAGCATTGCTAATATAAGAACAAATTCTCATAAGCTCTATAGTGAAACTTGGTGTTGGTGAATTCCTAAAACACCATGGGATGAAAGAGTGTGTCACCTTTCTGACACTAAGAAGGTTGAAGATGAAAAACGCTTTCTCTTAGATTGTCTAGACTATACCTAGATTAGATCTAAATTTCAAAATATTTGTCACACTACCAACCTTCCTAACATTTTAACTCAACAAAACTGTGGTGATATTGGAAAGCTTCTCTTAATGCTTTTCGAGCACAGAAATAAAATTTTAAAGAATTGCAAGTAATATCTTACCCTCTTAAGATGTGATAGACAAATTTGGTCTTAGTGGATGTTAATCATCATCGTCATGAATTTAAAATACATTTATAATTTAATAACGTATGAAAATCAAAGATATTTAAAAATAAATAAAATTTAATTTTTTATTATAGAACAATATATTAAAATAAATTAATCCATTTATAAAAAAAATTAAAGTCTAATAAGTAAAAGTTGATTTTAGAGATTATTATTATTATTATTATTATTATTATCAATAATTATTATTTTATTTTTTTTAAAGTCAATCCAAAATATTATTTGTTACTTATTTTCTCTTCTTTTGAATAGGATCACTCCACCACTTCCAAAATCTCATCCTATGAAGGGGAGGCTCCCCAAAGTCACCCCAGAGAATCTTTTCGAATATATAGAATCATTAGAAAAAAAGAGAGAAGAAAGAGTTGCAAAACTCCAAATAGAGTTAGAATCATTAGAAAAAAGGAGTGAAGAAAGAGAAGTGAAACTCCAAATAGTGTTAGAGGCAATGCTTGATAAAAAAAAATAGACTCTTCAAATATACTATTAAAAAACATATAGATGATAGATTTGTAGGGTTCACGAGTCAATTGCAAACAATGGAGGCTAGAATATTAGAAATGGAAAAAAAAAAAAATCAACCCAAGAAGGAGAGGTTGAAGAAAATCGTAACTCAAGGATAGGATTAAAGAGTTAGAAGAAAAAGTAACCAACAATTTGTCCCTAAATAGTTTGGAAAACAAATTGGATATCAAGCCTATCAAAAATGAAATGAACAAACTAATAGAATTGGATCATGAGTGTAATAAAAGTGTCTTGAAACTCATAATTTTTGGCATAAAAGAACAACAAGGGGAGGATACACGAGCAATCATAAAAGAGGAACTAAAAAATAAATCTGAAATTGAAACAACTTACCTCGTAGAAGCCAAGAGGAAAGGATAAATATTTGAATACAAAGATATGTTTATCTGTGTTAAAGTAAGTTGAACTGACCATAAATATAGCATACTCAGTAAATCTCCAAGCTTAAAAGGGTCAAGAATATTTATAAATGAAGACCTCGTTCCCAAAGGCGAAGCTGAATTAAGGAAGTAAGTTCAAAAGGTAAGAGAAGCCAAGAAAGAAGGAAAATGGACACTAATTAGAAACCCAAAAGCTATTGTTAGGGATAGAGACAAGAGGAATAATAACAAATAGGATTTTGGGACACTCAGGATCCTTTTTGTAACTATCATGGCTTTCCCTGGCGCATACATCCTATGTTATGTTTGATCTTGAGTGATGTTGATATTATTTTTCTAGTTAAAACATGGGAGCATGAAGAGTCCAAGGTCCCTATAATAGAAGTATTTTTCTTGTGGTTGATGTGGAACAAAATATCATACCGTAGCGCGAT
Source organism: Picea engelmannii (assembly GCA_009831015.1). Classification (NCBI taxonomy): domain Eukaryota; kingdom Viridiplantae; phylum Streptophyta; class Pinopsida; order Pinales; family Pinaceae; genus Picea; species Picea engelmannii. Next base: position 321,060 of record ML795759.1, read on the forward strand.
AGGTGGCATACCCTGTTATATTAGAAAGATCATTTCTCCTCACAATCAACTTCATAAGATCGACCATATCAATCAATCCATTAGGATAGAAATTTCATACATCAATGTTAAGAAGTTGTATATAGCATTATTTTTATTTTTCACCTATTGATTCTACATTTTATAAGAAAAATAATCTAGATAGAAAATATCCCTATACTAATTTAGAACAAGATATTTGTTGTTTGAGAAATGAAGGTATAGAAGACTTTAATGTTAGAACTCCAACTAACCAATCTATTCCTTTAAGTAATTATTCCAATCATAATCGTTTATGGCTAGATGAATACCTTGTTTTAGTTAATATCTACAAAATAAGATTTAAAGATGTAGCTGAGAATTTGTTTGGTATTGAGCTATTCAAGATCTACAATTATCAAGACCTTATAATTTGGAATGGAGTAATGAAGTGACCAAACTTCAATTAGATGTATTGTATTTATGGTCTTAGTAGTAGTGTCATGGATTATGTGATATCTGATATCATCATTTCCAACCAAATAGTAACTTTAGATCTTTTAAATGACCATGAACCTCACTATGATCATAGACCTTTAACCCTAACTCTAAATTTTTCTATGCACACGAGCGTCATTGAAGAAAATACTAATAATCAAAGACAACTATTTTTTGAAAAAAATAAACTTGATATTTTCTTAAATGATTTATATAGTGAATCACATATCGTAACTTATAAGGACAACATTGAAGACCTCTATCATAATTTTACATCTACCCTTTCCACTTTTGTTAACAATTTCTCTTTCGAGGTATCATGTAAAAAGAAGAATAGAACAACCAACACTTGATGTGATAAAAAATGTGAAATTGATAGGAAATCCATTAGAGATGATTCTAATGAGTTCTTCAAAATTGATAAGATCAATACATACAAATCTCTAATTAATAAGAAAAAATGTATTATATAAATAAAATGCAAGAGCTTATTTTACACCTATCTAATCTTGATCGTAAGAAGTTCAGAAGACAAATTCTAATTCACAATATTAAAGAAAATAATATGATTCATTTAAGGGACTAGAATTTCTAACTTAAAAGTCTTTGCAAGTTTCCTAATCCCATAACACTATTCCTATTGTTCCTACAGAGGATTCAAAGTTTTCTCTTTGGATGACATAGAGTTCAGGGTTAAGCGGCTTGCAAATGGGAAAGATAAGGACATTGAAGGCTACAAAGTTGAATTGTTTAAAATGAGAGGGCCTATACTCATCTGTCACATACACAAGCTCTTCAATTTAGCAGTCAAGTAGGGATTCCCTAAACCCTGGACACAAAGCCTCATTGTACCTATTTTTAAAATTTTGGATAGAAAAATTCCCTCTAATTATAGGACCACTATGATTAGCCCGATTTTAGCCAATCTATACGGAGATAAAGGCCAAGCCCTATTTAGGAGATATCATTTAGTTTTGGACCATATTGTTACCCTTAGGATCATTGTAGTGGAGTTTCACAATAATAAAATCAATCTTTTGTGTTTTTTTGTTGACTTTATGAAAACTTCCGACACAGTTCCCATGATTTTTTTGGGGGATAGGTTGAAAGAGACAAAAGTGTCTTACAAGTTGAGGATTGCTACAATAAGTTTGTATGAGAATGTTAATACCAATCTTAATAACACAGAACGCTAGTCGAAATAAGTTAACTACAATATTGGAGTCAAGCAAGGTTGTCCCTTCTCCCCTACCATTTTTGGCATATACATTGACAAGTTCGAAGAGTATTTGCAGGAAGTAGGGTGTGTCAGCCCAACTCTCACTGATATATTCATCAATATTCTTCTTTATGCGGATTATATCATTCCTATAGAAAGGAGTCCCCACGATATTAGGGAGAAACTAAGAATCCTGAAGGATTTTTTCTTCAATATGAGTATAATTGTTAATACTGACAAAAAAAAAGTCATGATAATTAAATCCAATAAGATCACAAATGATACTTTCGTATATGAAAACAACAACTTGGAGGAAGTCACTTGATACAAATATCTTGGAATCAATATTCACCACAAGATCAACTGGAATTATAGCATTGAGAAAAGGATAAATGGAGGATGGAACACTTATTATTGGATTGAAAACAATGGTGAATCGATCATTCTTTGGATATGGGATAAGAAAAAACTCCTCTTTGAGACTCTTGTTACTCATGTTATTATATATGGATGTGAAGTTTGGGGATGCAATATCTCTCAGGAATCATGGATAAATATAGATACAATCTAAAATAATTTTATAACCTATAATCTAAAAAATTTAGGAAATATGCCCCATCTTATCCTCCTTTTAGATACAAGTCTTCCCCCCATTGAGAGCATGTCTATGAATAGATACCTAATGTATAAGAACAAGTTATATAACATGTAAGACAAAAATCTTCGTAAAATTTCTTCAAACTCCATCCATAACCACTTTCGAGTCAAGAAGGGATGACACAAAGATGCCCAGTTTTGGCTAAGACATTGGGGAATTATGGAAGATAATACTTTGTAGAATAAGGATACTATTAAAAATATTATTAAATCAAAGTTTAAAGAGAAAATATGGTGTGATAAAGAGTTAGATAAAAAAAAGAAAATTAAGGTATTATAAGGAGGTAATCAACCCTAATCTAGAAGATCAAAATTATCTCTCTCTCTTGACAAGTGTAAATAAAAAAATAAGCATTTCTAAAATAGGAACAAATTCTCATGAGCTCCATACTGAAATCAGGCATTCGTCACTTCCTAAAATGTCATGGGAAGAAAGAGTGTGTCACATTTGTGACACCAAGAGGGTAGAAGATGAAAATCACTTTCTCTTATATTGTCCATCCTATAACCAAATTAGATCTCAATTTCAAAATATTTTTCACACTACCAACCTTCCTAACCATTTAACTTAAAAATACTACGGTAATCTTGAAAAAATTATTTGAATGATATTTTAGCACAGAAACAAAATTTTAAATAATTGCAAGTAATCCCTTACCATATTAACATTTGATAAGTTCCAATTCCACATGAATTTGGTCTCAGCAGACGTTAAGCATCATCATCATCATCATATTAAGTTAGTTGTGTAACATACCACAAAAAGGGATGACATTATTTTAAATGCATATATACATTTTGTAAGTGTTAAATAAATATATATGGCATGTAAGGTGACTCACTTGACCTTGTTAACATAAGGTTAAGCACCAACAAATATTTTATTGCCTATAAACATTTATCTTGGTGTAAATTTGATTCGTAATTGCTTGGGCTATGGTTGATGGGAATCATCGTGACTTATTATCACTTATGTGTTTAAAGTTATAACATGTGGAATTTAAATATTCTTGTTGTTGTGCTCGTTATTTAGCTTTGTTATGACATGTTTGTGATAAATTATTGGTGAGTGATATTAACCATTTTTTACATGTAATTATTCTATGATGGCATTAAAATTCATTTAAAATTTCTACTTTGTATTAGCATATCAAATATATTAAAAATATATATATGTATTAATATATTTATTACAACATAGCCTCTATTAGGATCTATTACAGCCGTACTCCTATGCTAGTGCCTAAAAAGTTAAGGATATATAATTACCTTAAACAAATTCTTAAAGCTTTAAACTTCTTCTAATTATTTATTAGCATATGAAATATATTAAAAAATATATATGTATTTTTGTATTAGCATATCAAATATATTAAAAATATATATATGTATTAATATATTTATTACAACATAGCCTCTATTAGGATCTATTACAGCCGTACTCCTATGCTAGTGCCTAAAAAGTTAAGGATATATAATTACCTTAAACAAATTCTTAAAGCTTTAAACTTCTTCTAATTATTTATTAGCATATGAAATATATTAAAAAATATATATGTATTGATATATTTTTTACAACATAGGCTCTATTACAACCGTACTCCTATGCTAGTGCCTAAAAAGTTAAGGATCTATAATTACCTTAAACAAATTCTTAAATTTTTTGAAAATATTTTCATGTGACTTCTTATTTTTGTATTGTTATGTAAAGAATTGAATCTATTATATAAAGTGTGCAGCATTCAAAAAATAACAATTTACCTAAATAATCAATACCATAATTTTTGAGCATGTTAGGTCGATGTCGATCCAAATGATTTAAAGTAAATGAAATGTAAATGAAATCACTTCGTCTAAGCCTCGATTGACCACAATCACAAATACACTGTTGCTGCTTGATTTAATTTATTGAACATGTTCCTATTTGCTAGGAACATTTCTTCATCACCNGATCCAAATGATTTAAAGTAAATGAAATGTAAATGAAATCACTTCGTCTAAGCCTCGATTGACCACAATCACAAATACACTGTTGCTGCTTGATTTAATTTATTGAACATGTTCCTATTTGCTAGGAACATTTCTTCATCACCTAGACATACCTGATAAATCTGCGTTGATTGGAGCTCTTCTCTACATTCACATAGATCTCCATGAAACAGACTAAGTTCTACAACAATTGAAATTTTATTTTCAGAAACTACCTTTAATCCATAATCGACTATTGAACTCGGTGCCTCTAATTATCCCACTGAGGAATCTTTGAATTGTTCTTCAACTATCAGGATCGTTAAAAAAATATTTACTACTCACCAACTCTGAACTAGTAGATCTTGATCGATCGACGGTCACATAAAATTTATAACCAGTCAGAGAATCATACAGAGGGTACTCACTATTTAGCATTGTCAACTCCAAGCCAAGATGTGCATAAAGAAACGTATATGAATAGGTCTTCATTTTGTTTCCACATCTGCCTCTTTAACTTAATTCAATGTTTCGTGAGACAAATCCAATGGAACATGAAATGAAAATAGTGAGAACTTGATCAAATATGGAGCTTACGCTATGGATATCCATCCACCAAAACCATTTTCTCTAATACCAAATGTTGGCTTAAGTGCAGCCATAACCAAATGTTTGCACACAAAGAAACATACACATAAGAATAACAACATTCATCAAAGCTAACATTTCATTAATGTACAATAATAATACATCATTCTCACACACTAGTATAGTACATGAGGCCTCTTAATATAGTATTGAGGTGCTCGAGACAAGATTTCCAATATAGCTAATTGGTACAACCATCTCCATAAATATCTTCATAAATATTTCTATGTGATCTCCATCCCTAACATCTCTCATTGTCCTCATCTTTGATCATATGTAGACTTTTAGAATAAGTCTAGTTTCACTAATAATGATTTCAAGATATTGTAAGAATGAATTATTCCTTCAATTTTAGCCAAAGTATAAATATTTTATGCATCCAAGGACAAGCATGACATCTCAAAACACCACACCCAATCTATCAAGGCTTTAGGTAGCTTCTAGGGCTCAAGGTTTATGAATGACACCTCAAGCAACCATAGATGACCTCTCAAGGGGATATTTCACATTCAAGTGCCAGGGATATGGGTATCATTAGGAGATTTTGGGAAGTAGGTATGGGTTTTGGGTACTTGGATATGATTGATAGAGGAATCAAAAGAATTAGCTCCTAAGGGAAGATTCTAGGAATGTACGACTAACAACAACATGTTCAACCACCACAAAGGACATTTCGAGGGTATCCTTAGTCTCTAGATATGGATACTCATCATTATGAGGTTTTAAACATTAATTGTGAGTGTACAGACCCGAGATATGATTAAGGGAACAAAAAAAGGAGTAAGGCCATAAAATAAGCCTCTAGGCACGTGGGGCCAAGAATAACACCTTGAACCACCACAAATGACCTCTTAAGGGAATTGTTTTCCTTTAACTAGGTATATAGATACCATTATCATTTTTAGCACTAGGTGTTTGTCTTGGGGACCTCAACATCATTAGGGGAGGAAACTTGAATGTTAGGCCCTAACAAAATATTATATCCATCCAAGGGCAAGAAGGATGCCTTGAACAACCACACATGGGTTCCGAAGGGAATCCTTGGCCTATGATTGGGTATGTCAGTTCCATTAGATAGTTTTGAGCAATATGTATGTATCCTATGTATCTATAAATGATTTAGGGATGAAGGCCATGCCTTAGGTCCTAAATAAATCTTTGAGGCATCCATAGCCATGATTAGTGCCTTAAAACACCACACATGACCTGTGAATGATATGCTTGGTTTCCAAGAAAAGATGATAGTGACCTCATAAGGATTTGCGAATTAGCTATGGATATGAAATCCTTGAGATGGTTTTTTGGGGGACCAAAGCCTTAACCTAAGGACAAATATTTTATGCATCTAGGGCCAAAAACGATGTCTCAAACCACCACACCCATCCTCTCAATGTATTAGGAAGCTTCTATGGCTCAAGGGTAATGAATGACAACTCAAACAATCATACATGACCTCTCAAGGGGATCTTTCAGCTTCAAGTAGTAATATGGGTGTTGTTATGACGTTTCGATTAATGCACATGGGTCTTGGGAGCTTGGACGTGTTTGAAAGAGGAATATTAATCCTTGGGCCCTAAAGGAATCTTCTAGGCATATAGGGCCAACAATAGCATGTTGAACCACTACAAAGGACTTTGTTATTGTCTCATCGGTCTCCATAGAGTGATAGCTAGAACTATGAGTTTTTGAACATTAAGTATGAGTATCTGGACCCTAGATATAATGAGTGAAAGAAACCCAAGGACTAGGCCCTAAAGGAAGCTTCTAGGTTCATGGGGCCAAAAATGGCTCCGTGAACCATAAAAAATGACCTCTTGAGAGAATCATTTTCATATAGATAGGTATATAGATACCATTAACATTTTTTAGAACTAGTCATCGTTCTTGAGACCTGGACATGGTCATGGGAGGAAACATGAATCTTAGCCCTAAAGTAAGCTTCTATCAAGTCAAGGTTAAGAAGGATGTCTCAAACAACCACACTTGGTCTCTTGAGTGAATATTGGCCCATGATTGGAGATGTCGGTGCAACTAGGTGGTTTTAAGTAGTAAGTATGTGTATTGGGGTACTGGAAATGATACAAAAGTGATGTTCATTATGTTTGGGGGCTTAGACAAGCCCGCACTATTTGGGGTCAGTTCAGTCAAAACATTTTGAGTTATTTTTGGTCTAGTCTTTTGTCACTTCACAAGGGTGAAAAAGAGCATGCACATTCTCCTACCTAGGAATTTGCATCCTCTGTAAGCTTCCATGGATATTCCACTCAAACAATTTGTTAGAACAGATCTCATAAATTAAACTGAAATCTACACTATGAAGGTTAAATTTCTTTAGATTCTATAATATTTAGTTACTTATTTTCTACTTATGCATGAAATAGATAAAATGTAGAAAATATAGAACAATAAGACACAATCACACACCATCCACAAAATAACAAAAATATTTTCTCTAGGAAACCCTTACGGGAGAAAACCCATCTTGAAGGTGAGGTTGCTCTACTCTTTTTTCTCTGGTATGGAAATAATGCAATTACAAAGGAGAAGGAAATCTATATGGATTTATCTTAGACCTATGGCCTATTAGGATGTTGCATAACATTAACCCCCTTTGTTATGCTCTCTAATTTCCCACTCCCGGTTGTTCTTCTCTAATATCGAACAAACTACAATAGCATAGAATGGAACCCCTTCTCCTCTTAGCTGCCCAATATTTAACATAGCCCAGTAACCATATAGGGGTAGGTGTTTTCCTTCCTCAACCTTCAATTTTGATAAATAAAAAATCCACTACATGGATAGCCCCACATGTTTAGGTAATAGAGGATGATGTGGTATCCACTCACATGATGGTGATCAATATGGTAGATCAAGTGGGAGGCATAACTTTCACATATGAACTCCAATTAAGGTGATTCTTGCACCGTTGGAAAGGTATGTGTGTAGAATACAGAATCTTCCTCCATAGTAAGATTTGGAATAATAATAGTGTCTTTTGGTGCCTCAAAATGGCTACAAAAGATTTCAAACTCTTTTTTGGACCCAAATTTCCAAATTTGGACCAGGCGCCGGCAAGTTTTTTCCTCAAATTTTTCCACCCACAAAGTACTGAGATATATGATAAATAATATAATGATTTGATCTAGGAAATTGCAAATGTTTTGAAGAACATGAGAAATCCTACCCAAGAATGCATGCAAAATATCATGTGTGTGCTCCTAAAAATCTAAGTTGGCAAGTGTCTATGTGATGGTTCAATGAACATTCATGCTATAGGATTATTATTGTGTGTGCATTTCTCGTTCTTGCACAAAATTCCTTTTCAACCATCAACTTTATGGGAGCATGTATATATAGATATGTGTGTGTGTGTGTGTGTGTGTCAATTCTATATGTGTGTGTGACACCTATCAATTTTGTGTTAAAAACAAAATGAGTTACACATCTCTTTCATAATCACCACTACACCATTAAAATGATTTTGATCATAATTTCTTTTGCTTTAAATTGCTTCATATGGAGAGAAACATAATATTACAATACTTTATATATATGCAATGAAAAAAAAAAATTATTTAAGATACACATTGAAATATTTTATATATAATCAATATTGATTTTTTTATTATTATTAATATATTTTTAAATATAATATATGAACTCAAGCTATAACAAACTTATATCCAATAAAAAATAGTTTTTTTAAATTGTAATACAATGTTAACTCAAAACTTAATATTCCATATCATTCACTCACGGTGTTTTATGTATTTATAATATTCTTTATCATTCACTATGTTTTATGTGTTTAAAACAATTTTAAGAAGCATCAAATTTAGTAATTTACTTCCTTTTTTTCTAATATGCAATATAGTAATTTGCTTCTTTTTTTTTTCTAATATGCAATATAGTAATTTACTTTCTTTTTTTATATGCAATATAGTAATTTACTTTTTTTTTCTAATATGCAATAGTGGATGTGTATTGTCCAATTTAAAATTATTTTAAATTAAAATCTATTTAATACTATAATATAAAATAGTAAATACTGTAAGTTAATTGGGTATAGGTAGGATGATTGTGAGGAATGAATAAACACTAAACAGTCTAAACTCTAAGCATCAGCTCATACTTATTACTAACTTAAAAAAATGCTACTGTGATGTGATTAATACTTATTACTAATTTAAAAAAATACTACTGTGATGCGATTAGATGCTTATTTCTAATTTAAAAAGAATACTATGCAACACTGTGATTGATTTTTATGTGAAATTCTGGCAATTTTACATTGTTTCTTGTATTAGAACGCATAGAGTACGCCAATGTACATATACAGCTTTATAACTTAGTTTCTTTGCATAACTGTAACTGACTCTAATAAGTGCACTACAGCATAAACAGTGTTCACATGACAGAGCCTTTCTGGGGAAAAAATATTAAATGTCAAAGGTCTAAACTTTTTTTACATGAAAATGGCAGCGAAGGATGCTAATCTTTGTCTTGTAATGCAACTAATTATCAAATTTGGACAACAAATCTAAATGTGCATGAACGATGATGGCGGTGTTCATTTCAATCGTTCACTGAATTCACTGAGCGGTTGCCTTATAGCATAGAGCGCATCTAACTAGTTCACTGAATTTACTGAATTCACATTAATCTATATACGTTCTACTGATAGAGAACTCACGTAACGATTATAAATACGCATTATTATAGAAACAAACTAATTGCTTTTCCATTAGATATACTCCCGTTCTGAAACAATGGGTACGCTACATTCTAAAAGCAGGTAACCTTTTAAGCAATTTGAAATACTAACCATTTAACGATATTCGTTTCTTCCTAAAAATTCAAGGATGTGAGGGAGCGCAACGATTATAATCCCAAATGTTAACATGCTAATAGCAAGGTGAAGACAGAAAGCGTAGTAATAGAACATAAAGCATATTTTGCGTTCTTCGACCCACTTACATTATGTATTTCAGTCCTTGTTGGCAGAAGTCCATTCCAGTTTTCCTTCAGTCCTAGATTTGTGCAAGTCCACTCGCAGGGCAATTCTCCTTTGGCAGGCAGTTAGCGTTTGAGATGGCCACGTATATTAAGAAAATTTAGGACTGTTTCTCCACAGTGCAGAGATTAGTTTGCGGGGATTTTAAGGTAACAACTAGGAACACAGAATAGCCAAATATGCAACAACATTTAAGAAAAACTTCTTGAACGATATATATCTCTCACGCTATTTTCTGCCAAAAGAGATTGCCCTGTAACTGGTCTGCACATGTAAAACAAAATGGTGCCCATCTTTTCTATCTAGCAGTGCGCAGTGCTGGTCTCATTTGCCCTAGCGGTTGAAAACGAGCAGACTTAAATAGAACAGCCTAATGGTATATCCTGGAGGAACAATACCGATTTGTATTCCCTGAAATGATTTCACACGTTACACTAGACAATAACTTCACGTTAATCCGAGGAATATCCTGGCATTTGCCTGGATATTCGTCGATTCTCAACGTCCTCTCGCAGAACGAGAAGACACATTTCTTTTTCAATATTCTTTTTCAATATTCGTTGTCGGACGTCTGACTGACATTTCAGCATATATATCCAAACTAGGTATATCAATCATCAGGCTAGAGCTGCAAGCATTATCATCAGGCAAAATGCCTGACGGGAATCATCTCTGGCAGGCATTTATTAAAATCTCGCATGATGCTTATGATGCCAACCAGAGCAGAATAATGCCATCAGTGTCATTACAGGATCGAGCCAAGATTTCTTTTCTATGTGATCTTGATATCAGAATATATGTCTGTCATGTTTCATCGGTTAGCGCTTTCAATTTCTTTTACAACAAACCAGAAATCATTCAAAATCTACAGTTTTGCTATCTATAAAGTATAGCGAGTCCGAGTAAGTTACTGTTACAAAAATAATCTCTTTTCAGTGACAAATGTGGTGGAAATTTTCGAATTGACTTAAGATCGTGAAAAATTCATAGGCATTAGTGATCAATTGGAATTAGGAATTCATGATGTTAAACCTGGTCCAAAGAAGCTTAAGATCTTTATGTTGTTTATCTTCAATCATTCTAAACTTAATGAAAGGTGCATTTAGAAGTAGGAGAGGTTTAATTACTCCATGGGCATAATTAATTTTTGCACTTTTCCAAACAATTATGACTTTCTTTTTCACAACAATGATTAGCTGGTATATTTACTAGCATAGCTGCTAAATACTGTTAGTGAACGTAGAAAGGCTTAATGTTGGTAAGATAGGGTAAGATGAAAGGAAGAATATGAAACTATTGAAGATGGTCACACAGTAATTTCTTAATCATATTAAGTGAAACCATTGAAGATGGTCACACAGTAATTTCTTAATCATATTAAGTAAATGTTAAAAAGTAAACACGTTAATGGAAGCTTTTAAAAATGCTAGAAAGTTATGAACATGATATCTCGTTCATTGATTTGTAAGGACTACTAAAAATATGCTAGCATTTTCAATTGACAACCATATTATTGAAATTTATGATTAAAATATCATTAAATATGTCCATTATCAATAAGTCTACAACTTTAGTAGTAATAAAAATATTGACATTTTTGTAAATAGAAGTTTACAAAATTTAAAAAATGCGTCAGCCATATACTTACTAACAAGAAAATGGGCCTATCATGCTGATTTCTATAAATCAAAATCCCAATAGCAAATTGGATATGGACAAAACAGAATGGGTTTGAACTAAAGCGGATCTAAATGTAGCTTTGTATCTCACTTTTTCAGTAAAATTGTTTTCTAATCATCTGTATATTTTTGGTTGGATTTTCTTTTCCCTATGAGTGTGTAGGATGGCGAGCCTTGGTTCCTCGATGCTCTAGATTATGAAGTACCAAGATTAAAGGGAGCATTTACACCGTTGAGGATCATACCCTACCACTTGAGAGAGTACATTTTTGGTTGGATTTTCTTCTCCCTATGAATGTGTAGGATGGCGAGCCTTGGTTCGTTAATGTTCTAGATTATAATGTACTAAGAGTAGAGGGAGCATTTACATCATTGAGGATGCTACCCTACGAGAGAATAGATTATAATGTACTAAGAGTAGAGGGAGCATTTACATCATTGAGGATGCTACCCTACGAGAGAATAGAGTTGGAGATTCTTAGAGTTCTTCCTCTAGTTACTAACTAGGTAGCCTCTGAATTTGATTTGATTGATTGTTTTTTTAGGTTCTTCTTTCTCGTCATAAATATCCTTGGAATATTATGGACGGTTCCTCTTTTTCCTATGAGGATTTGAGGCATTTTTTTATCTGTTTCTATAACAATTTTTGGTTCCACTTAATCTTGTTAATTCTCTTCAAAAGGAGATTGGTGCCTTATTATTATTGCCTCTTTAGGGATCATCCTTTGTTATTTTCATCTCCTTTCCCTCTTTTGTTATTTTCGTTTCCTTTCCCTCTTTAAGGGATTATAAATTAACTAGGGCCTCATCCCCCTCCTTTCCATCTTTAAGGGGTTGTAAATTAGCTAAGGCTTGAAGCAATTGTTCATGTTTATCTTTGTTTTTTCGTGAGTCTTATTTTATTGTTTTCTTGGGTATGTTTCTTTTCACTCAAAGAGGTCATAGAATACCTCAGGAGAGGCATCTCCTCTTGGGTTTGATAGATTTAAGTGAAATGCACATGAGCATGGAAAACAATATATTTAAAGGGGAAGTACTGGTAATCTAACTCTTTTAGGTGACTCCATCCATCTAGTTTATACATTAATTTTTGCATTAATAAAGATGTTTTTTTTTAGTTCATCCTAGCCATTACATCAACCTAATGTGTGTCCCCAATATCTTTCAAGGTAATTCCATCCTAGAGTATTAGGTGAAGAAAAAGAACCATGTTAGAAAAGTGGGTGTGTTCGTTTAACCATAAACAATATAGCAATACTGTCACCCAACCATAGGCACTAATGCCACCCCTGAGCAAGAGAATAATTCTGGTAGCAAATCAATAGCCAACCAAGGATAATGCACCAAGAAAAGATAATCAAGACTGATCAGAAACTCCAACCCAGAAAAACCAAAAATACAGATTGCATGAACTGCAGCTGTAGTTGCTCCCTAGACTTGCGCACTACTAGATTTCTGCAGTGTGCACAAGTGGATTTTTGCAGTTTCGAGATATATGTGTCAAATGAGAACTAGCGTCCATAGACAAGTGGGTGTGCTAGTTTAACCATAGAAAATATAACAATATTGTCACCCAACCATAAGCACTAATGCCACCCCCGAGCACCTTGACCTTGACAGAGAGAATAATTCTGGTAGAAAATCAATAGCTAACCAAGGCTAATGCACCAATAAAATATTACCAAGACTGATCATAAAGTCCAACCCAGAAAAATTAAAAAATAAAGATTGCAAGAACTGCAGCTGCAACTACTCCCCAGACTTACGCACTACTATATTTTTGCAGTGCGCACAAGTGGATTTCTGCAATTTCGAGATATCTGTGTCAAATGAGAACTAGCGTCATGTATTTATACTACTCTTATCAGGCTATCTGGGCCAACTTCTCTTTCTAGGTGCTAAAGACTTAATATAAAATATTCTCTTTAGCTGAATTTACTTCTAGGGTTGTGTCCAAGTGTTTTCTCACTTTCGAAATATTCTAATCTCATCAAAAGTCACAAATGGAGGTTAATACCTCCTGCAAATACCATAATATCAACACACCTACCTCGAATAGGTGCTATTGTGATATCCTCTCCATGTTTAAATTCTAAGGAATAATGGGTTAAGGACATACTCTAGATTCCATAAAGTATGAATTAGAGAAACAAAATTCCAAATAAAATGAAAAAGTTTCCATCCTCCTATACGAAGGACAATATGCATTACCGCATATGAACAAAGTTACCTAACCCTTGATCTTGGAAATCCATTTATTTGTTACCAATATATCGTGGCACTTGGGTTGGGATAAAGGCCTACAAAAACTTTGATCAAATCTTTTTAAGATAAAATGAGTTCCTTCACTACTAAATATGCATGACCACACCTGAACAAAGTTACATTTTCATTACTATCTATTCATTACCAAAAATGAAAAAAGTCATGTAACCCTTAACATTGAGAAGCCATTTTTTTTTTATCAAGATATCGTGGCACTTGGGTTGGGCTAAAGGCCTATAACCATTTTGATCAAATATTTTTAAGATAGAATGAGTGCTTTCTTTACTAGATCTAGTAACTTTATAATTAGCTAGAGAATGGAATTGATTCACTTGGTGAATGTGTCATTTGTATATTGTGCTCTTTTGAAGATGAGTCTTGACAAATGATTTAAAGGCTTCAACCATGACAGCAAAGGAGAGCTCTATTAGGTATGTGTGAGAAAGTGCACATAAGGAGTTTATCCCATAGTTGTCTCTCATGTTGATTGTTGTTGGTTTACCTATTTAGGCATGGAACCAATGTTAAGGGGATAGATGATCCAAAGAATGATATGTTGAGTTTTGACTTACTTCTTTGAAGATAATTTTTTTGAGTAATTCACACATGGCAGCAACTAGTTGACAATCTAGGGAAGGTGGACAACCCGATTTTCATGTGGTTGGACTAGTCTAAGGGTTGCAGGTCCTTTGAATGGAAAAGGAAATGTGTTCTAATAACTAAGGAAAAACCCAAAACATATGATGGATTCTCTCTTCTAATTGCTTGTATTTGTTAAAAAAAAAATTAACTAAATAACCCTTAAGAATGTATGAATTTGATTTTATTGGCTTCTACAAATTCCAATATTATTTATTAATTTAAGCATGATTACATACAAAATATAAACATTATTGCCATCATGTTTTTTTTTTTTTAATTAATTAGAATATAAAAATAGATGAGATTGATTTTTATTGTCTTTCACAAATTATGTTTTTTAATTATTTAAAAGTCACTATATGAAAAATATACATATAAATAAACATATAGACATTTGACTCATATAATAACACTTTTGCTTTCTTTCCTTTTTTTTAAATTTGAAATGATTTTTATTCCACTTCATGGCTTTCATGGCTTCACTTTTATACACGGTTGAATTTTCTTCTCCCTCTGAATGTGTAGAATGGCGAGCCTTGCTTCATCAATTTTCTATATTATGAACTACTAATAGTGTTTTAGATTACAAAGTACCAAAAGTAGAGGGAGCATATATTATGAAGTACTAATAGTGTTCTAGATTACAAAGTACCAAAAGTAGAGGGAGCATTTACACCATGAGGATCCTACACTACCACTTGAGAGAGTACATTTTTTTGTTGGATTTTCTTTTCCCTATGAATGTGTAGGATTGTGAATCTTTCTTCCTCAATTTTCTATTTTCTAGATTATAGAGTAACCAAGAGTAGGGGGAGCATTTACACCATTGAGAATGATATTCTACCACTTGAGAGAGTAGAGTTGGAGATTCTTAGAGTTCTTCTTCCATTTATTTATTGGGTAGCCTTTAAATTTAATTGGATTGATTGTTTTTTTCTCCTTTTTAGGGTTGTTCCTTCTATTTATAGATATATTTTGAATATTATTAATTATTCCTCTTTTACTTATGAGGATTAGAGGCTTTTTCTTTTATTTTTCTATAACAATTTTTAGGTCCATTTAATCTTATTAATTCTTTTCAAAAGGAGATTGGTGCTTTATTAGTGTCTTTCTAGAGATCATTGTTTGTTATTTTCATCTCCTTTCCCTTTTTAATGGGTTATAAATTAACTAGGGCATAGTCCCCCTCCTTTTCCTTTTCAAGGGGTTATAAATTTACTAGGGCTTGAAGCAATTGTTCATGGTCATCTTTGTTTTTCCTATGTCTTATTTTATTTTTTTTCTTGGGTATGTTCCTTCTCACTCAACGAGGTCATGGACTACCTCGAGAGGGACATGTGCTCTTGAGTTTGATAGATTTTAGTGAAATGTACATGAACATGGAAAACATTGTATTTGAAGGGGAAGTACTCGTAATCTAACTCTTTTAGGTGGATCCATCCATCTAGTTTATACATGAATTTTGGCATGAGAAAAAATGTGTTCTTTTAGTTCATCCTAACCATCACATCAACCTAATGTGTCTCCCCAATATTTTTCAAGGTAATTCCATCCTAGAATATTAGGTGAAGAAAAGGCACCCTAACTCGTATAGGTGTTATTGTGATATCCTCTGCATGTTTAAATTCGAAGGACTAGTGGGTTAAGAACATACTCTAGATTCCAAAAAGTATGAATTAGAGAAAAAAATTTCAAAGAAAATGAAAAAGTTTCCATCCTCCTATAAGATGCACAATATGAATGACCACAATTACCTAACCCTTGATCTTGGGAAGCTATTTATTTGTTACCAATATATTTTGGCACATGGGTTGGGATAAAGACCTATAAACATTTTGATCAAATCTTTTTAGGATAGAATGAGTGCTTTCATTACTAGATATGCATGATCACACATGAACAAAGTTATGTTTTCATTACTAGATATGCATGACCACACATGAACAAAGTTACATAACCCTTGATATTGGGAAGCCATTTATTTGTTATCAATATATCGTGGCACTTGGGTTGGGTTAAAGGCCTATAAACATTTTGATCAAATATTTTTAAGATAGAATGAGTGTTTTCTTTACTAAATCTACTAACTTGGTAACTAGCTAGGGGATGGAATTGATTCACTTGGTGAATGTGTAACTTGTAGGTTGTTCTCTTTTGAAGATGAGTCTTGACCAATGATTTAAAGGCTTCCACCTTATTAGCAAAGGAGAGATCTATTGGATATGTGTGAGAAAGAGAACATAAGGAATTTCACCCATAGTTATCTCTCATGCTGATTGTTTTTGGTTTACTTGTTTAGGCATGGAACTAACGTTGAGGGGATAGATGATCCAAAGAATAATATGTTGAGTTTTGACTTAATTCTTTGAGGATAATTTTTTTTGGGCGATTCACACATGGCAACAACTAGTTGACAATCTAGGGAAGGCGGACAACCAGATTTTCATGTGGTTCGACTATTCTAAGGGTTGCAAGTCCTTGGGAATAGAAACGAAAATTTTTTCTAATAACTAAGAAAAACCCTAAACACATGATGGATTCTCTCTTCTAATTTCCCCTTGTATTCCTAAAAAAAACATTAAATAACTAGTAAGAATGGATGAATTTGATTTTATTGGCTTCCACAAATTATGAATATTATTTATTAATTTAACCATAATTACATACAAAATATAAATATTATTGGGATTGTGTTTCTCTTTTTTTTTTAATTAATTAAAATTTATAAATGGATGAAATTGGTTTTTATTATCTTTTACAAATTATGTATAATGTTTAATTATTCAACAATCATTATATTTATATAGATTTTTCACTCATTATATTTATATAGATTTTTCCTTTATTTCCTTTTTAAATTTGAAATATGTTTTCTTCCACTTCATGGCTTCACTTTTATATACAAATTATTTGCTTATGATATTCCAATACCAAATAGATTAAATATGTCAAAATGTAATTTTGTTTGTCTATAAAACATTAAATTTGAATGCTTAATAAGTGATATTTTGTTACAAATTGTTTGCTTATGACATTCCAATACCAAATAAATTACATTAAATATGTTAAAATGTAATTTTAATTTTGTTTATGTTAAAATGTAATTTTGATTTTTTTTTATGCCATCAACAAATTTATTTTTTCAAGAAGATTTAGGAAGGTTTTGAAAATTTAAGAAGGGAGTGGGTTTATTTTTTAAAAAAGACTTAGGAAGGGTTTGAAAATTTAAGAAGGAAGTGGGTTCCCTAATTTTAATTTAGGGTAATTTCGATGTAAATTCTAGGAGAATCTAGATAATGGTGAGTTATTAGCCTGAGCAGTGGTTGCGATAATGAGGCTGTGTTGTTAGTAGATTTTTTGGTTCAATAGATATTTTAGAAATGATGATGATATTGTGGATCTGAAAAATCCTTTGTATATTTTGAGGAGTCTAAATAGGATCTTTGAGTTTGTATACCTATGGGAATTTGGAGGTTAGATTGGATAAGAAGAATATAATGAGGTTGTGAATGGAAAGAAGGCTAAAAGCAAACGGATGCCAATAATGGCCTGGCCAAATAGAAGAAAATTTGGTCGATCGAGACGACATTCAACCATTAAAAAGAAATGAGAACTAGAAATTGTTTATTTAGACAAGGTGTGTGAGAGTGTGGAGTGGGAAGAATCTATGTGGACATAATGTAAGAGAATACTTTATGATAGTGATAAGATTTCTTGTGTGAATTTAGTGAACATTGTGTTCATGTCTATGATCAAAACTACTGCAAGTGAATACGAATCCTAACCCTGTTTCATTCCTTGTTTTCTTCCTATCCTGAATCCCATATATACTGAAGGAATTGAGGAAAATTAGTAGATCCAATCTCATAAATTATTAGGATGTCCCCTGAAACGTCGATTGCAGGTTTTACAGGTAATTGAGGCCGAATCCCACCTTTCAAAAGTAAAATCCATTCTAATTATCACTCTTTGAAGTGAATGAATGTGGACCATAGGATTGGTTGATATAACACAGAGTTACCCTCAAATCAAAGGTTCATAGTGCAGGTAGACAGGATCAAGAGACAATCTCGATCATTGATTACATCTGGATCAATGGTCCATGTCGTTTTCATATTGTGGAAACATCGGGATTTAATGTAAGAACCAACGATCCAGATTCTAGACCGTCATATCATGAGTTGGTATAGGTCAGCGATCCTTAATCAATATCGCACCACAAGTTTGTATGAAGTTTAATAAAAGGGTAACCCCCAAGGTGGGATAATCTAATCCATCAAAGGACACGTGGTGGCATATAACTATAGCTCGACACCCCTTGAAGCGTGTTTAAAAAACATAGCGTGACCCCCGAGAAGCTAAGAGTAAATACCACCTCTTGAAAGTGGTAAACCACCAATGAAATAACGTTTGGACTTAGCGCTCGGGTATATATAAAAGAATTAGCGCCAAGGTTAAATGTTGGATTAAGTGCTATAAGGAAAAGGTTATGGTCCTTTTTATTGAGAAATGAGTTATTTTATGCCATAAGCCATAGCGCCAATACAAAAGGGGCCTAATCTTAAGCGCCCTATTCAATTAGTTTAAAATTGTAGACGGATCGAGAGACGGTTTAGTCTTAGGAATTAGCAACCATATAAAGGATTCATAAATGAGGAAGATTTTGGTGCTAGTAGAGTAATTTAAGCTCTGCATATGTGGGAATTGTGAGAATTGTCACTGAGAATCTTGGCACCAATTGAAGAATTCGAGGAGAACTTTGGGAGATGAAGTTTCCATCAGAGTTATAATTAACTCTGTATTTTTGGAATTGAACCTGAGAGGTCATCATTTTTGGTATGCACTCAAAGTCATGGATGATTTTAGGGGCTAAATTTCGCTCATGGGCTAATTTTCCATGGTTTTTCCAAAAACGAGATTCGCTATTTTAAAAATGATTCGCCCAAATTCTATAGGATAAAATTATTTTACCTTAAAAATCGCCAAAATTT
>ML795759.1:350736-367902 GCA_009831015.1 Picea engelmannii
TTTTGCCTCTCCCTCCTTCTTACACACTCAAACACTCTTTGTCCAACCCCGATCTCTTTCTTCCTCTTCCCCCCTCTCACACTCACACATTATCTCTCTACCCCCCTCCTTCCTTTATCTCTCCCCCTCCCTCCCATTATCTCTCCTCTCTTTTTCTCCTACATATACAACCTATTTCTTTAAAATCGAGTATAAATTTAAGCACCAAAACAAATGGGAGTTCAGTTATGCAAATCCTCAACAACCAAAGTATGATAACGATGACCGTAAGAAACAGCCTCCTGAAAACCAGTCTAAGCCACAGAAAAATAAGGGTCACAGAAAGACAAAGAAGGAAACTAGAAAGTGGTGTCATTTCCATAAAATCCCCTGGCACAACACCGAAGAATGTTTCTCAAAACATTCACTCATGGTCGATATCAAAAACAAGGAGACAAACCCTGATTCATAAAATACTGGTAGAAACAGATCGTCGACGCAGACCCCACTGTTATTGTCGTGACTACAACAATTCAGTAAGAAGAACCAACAGATCCTGAAGAGGGGGGACACATTTTTCATTCACAAATGTGGGTGAAGGAGACCCCACTGCATTTTATTATTGATAGAGGAAGCCAGAAGAACCTCATCTCAATAGAGGTCGTCAAACAGTTGGGATTGTCGACACGACCACACCCACAACCATACAACATTAGGTGGCTTCGCTCGGGATGAATCTTTGTGTTAACCAACAGTGTCGATTTCCATACGACATCCAAACCTTCAAGGATGAGGTATTATGTGGCATTTCCCCGTTGGATGTCTATGATGTTCTTTTGGGCCATCCATATACGTGGAAGCTCCATGTTATTTATGAGTCTCGACCATGTAGTGTCATTGTTACTCTAGGAGGTCATCTCGATGGGATAATAGATGTAGTTCTGACTACTGTCCCACCTAAACAATGTTGCAAGGTAGTATCTTAGACTAAAAAATTCAACTTCTTCACAATCTATTTGAAAGGTTAATAGAAGGACACTACAACCACTGCATCCTCAATCCAATAACTTTCTATCCAACAGAAGAAGGTAAACAAGATTGCAACAAAGAGAAAATATTCCTTCTGCACAAAGTCATCTCAGGTAGCGCAACTGGTTAAAGAGGTCCAACCCTTCCAACATCAGGTTCTCGACATCCTTTCACAAACAAAGCAGTGTGACTTCTCTAGCAAGGTAAGAAGCTCACAAAGGTTCAGATTCAACAAACACTTCCCCTCTCCCCGGGGAACTCAATGAAATGGATACCATTGCTTCATAAGGATGGAATATTGATCCATTTTGATATTGGTGGCCACCAAACTACTCCAACTTTCTCAAAACAATTTTCTGGCAACTTACTATTTTTAGTAGTTTTTCAGTTCCTAAACTTCTGAGGCCACTTTGAGGGCCTAAATTTTTTTCACAATATAATAGCTTAATGATAGCCAAAGGCTCTAATTGATAACTCAAAATGAATCTTGTCTTTGATACCTTTCCAACACGCTATCATGCTCCCCAAACAGAGATCGTATGCCAAAGTTACGCCCCCGGGAAGTTGATACACCAAACTACCCTAAACGGGGTCCACAAAACTGTTGGCTTTTCATCTTTTGGGGTTAGGGTTTTGGATTTTATTTATGTTAAAAATGTATTTGGAACCTCATTGTAACAATCATATTCTTGATAATGCGAGTAGTCATCACATCTCTTCTCAGAGATAAGCTGCCACCATTGTAGTAAGTCTTTCACTCTATATTTATGCAGTTTTGTACATTTCGCTCATTAATAGAAATTGTGTATTACTATAATTTTGTGTTTAGGGTTATATCTATGATATATCTTTGTTATATTATTGGATATATTATATATCTCTGTACATTTCTCTATTATATCTCTACTCTCATTCTGTGCCGAAAATAATCCAGATCATAAACACTACATAATCTTTTCTATTGAGTCCATAAGATTGGTCCATACAAAATCCTTATAACCCCATACAATAGTCAAGCAAATTGAAAACTTGATCTCCATTTATTTTGTACAACATCTAATACAGAAACGCGATATGAAATTCATAATAGTCAACCTTATAATGTTGATCATATCATATACATTCCTTTATATACACTTTAAATTAGTTACTAATAGTTACAAACAAAAATAACTTCCTACATTTAAACTTTCTAACAAAAGGTTAAGCGACCAGACTACTTCTAATTACATTCATAGTATTTGGAACATAAATCAAGAATAGGGCATGGAACATATAACTAGGTACAAAAGATAAGCTCATGGCATGGAAAACAACTTGACATGCAAATACTAGCTACATAAATGTTCTTGAAAACTACAAAATAAGGTATCAAAATGAAGGGAGATCTAGATTTTAAAGCCTACAATTATTCAAAACTCATATGATTTGTAGTTTTCCTATAATAAGAAACACATTAAAAAACATATATTAATTATAGAGATAAAAAAAAATTGTATTTTTCCTTTTCTGTACACGTTCAAAATTTAGAAGTTATGGTATAAATATTAATAATATGGGATGTTATCCTTCAACATGAATTCTTTATCGTGAGAAAAAAAAACCATTTTTGTGTCGCCTCCTTATCCTTGCCCCAAAATGAATAATAGTCGTTTGAAGTAAGATGACATGTTATAATATTTGTATTCATACTCGAACTATTTATTGTTGAGATAAAGTAAATTATGTTATTACAAAGATTTTATGTAAGAGGAAGGATTGTGTATTTTTTATGGAAAATAATATTACTAATATCTTCGATTAATGTGTATATTATTAGTCTCATGAAGGATAACCTATTGAGAAATGAAAATTTCAATTTATTATAGGTTATGATCAAACATGAGAGCATTAGGAGTATGTTCTCATAGGCATCAATAACCTATTTTTTCTTGAATATTTACTTCTAAATCCTCTCTCCAGGAAAGTGGAGCCTCCTTCGCTCCTCTATATATATAAAAATATGTTTTGGCTTGAATTTTTTCTTAATGATTGATCATTGATTCCCACCTTTTTTTAAGCAAACCTCTTTTATTTCCTTAGTTTGGGAAGAATTGCATCTTTATTCTTGGTACTTAGGAAAATTTTGAAAAAACAAGTTTTAGTCATCCTTTAAGTTATTATAAACTCCTCTCGTATACACTAGAGAAGTTCCCCTCAAGTGCTTTGATGACCATCGGAAAACTTCCCTTAAACTCCTTTGAAGTATTTTTTTCTTCACCAGTTGACTTAATGCCAAATCCTTCGATCAAACTGGAGGAATTCCAATCTTCTCCTCCAACTCTCACCAACACACTTTCTTTCAATAACTTCGGTATAAACCAAAGACTTTCCCGCAATGTCTTCTAGTGCATACCAAAGGATTTCCCACTAATTCCACCAGTGAAACCATAAACCACTCCAACATCGACCCAATGCAATCTCCCAAAATCCTCTGGTCGCATTAAATGTGCTCATTGGCTATAAAAGGGTGCCCCACTAAAATGTTTAGCCATGTTCTATTCAGCGTCAAAGAAACTTTCCAAAGAGTAAACAAAGCAATGGAGTAGTTATCACAAGCTCAAAGGCTCCTTGTCCTCAACATACCCACTACATCGCCACTACCTTCACATGTTATCATCATCCACATAGTCTCCCTTGCTAAGTAAGGCCTAAAATTGACTTTCTAGTTTTGATGGTAAATTTTACTAAGGTTAGATCTGTTTTTTACTTTTTATTTTTGAAACACCAACCCTTTAAACCATGGTATTCCTAGGGATAATTTACTAGCATCTTCGATGACAATGGATATTCATCTTTTCTCCATATGAAGCCTTGGTCACTTCACACTTCGGTTCCAATCGTATCTTAGTTTTTTCATGCCATGATCCATATCCATCTCGAGAACCATAAATATTCTCTCTTGTCTCAATCTTCAATTTTCCCTAGCCCATATCACGGATCTATTACTCTCAACTCTCTATTTCTCTCCACGCTTGTAATTCATGCCCTATGTATGTTTCCTTCTGTGGATTTTGTTTAGCCTCAACCCTATCCATAGGGGAATTCCAAACCTTAAACCATATGGGATAGTAAGGTACAAGAACAAATTCTATTCTCCTCATTGATATTCCCCAACTTGACCTCTCAGGCTCCTAGAACTCAAACCTGAGCTCAAACTAAATCCCAAGTTCAAGACTTAATCAAATTTTATGAGTCATTTGCAACCGGATAAGTCAACATGAAGTACTATGGTCCAACTAGATACTTTTACAAAATATCCTCTTATCTTCACCAGAGGATTTTACACAAACTTCAATAGTTCTTGGATCTCATAGTATCATTGTTGTGGAACCTTAACTAGAGAATTTAATGTAAAACACTCTGGTACACACCAAAATAGTTACCAAAATATTTTTTATCTTTTTCGTGGAGCTTAACATTATCACCTCCATTTTACATTGGAGAACTTGCTATGACCTTTGGTGGTGATACCGATACACTCTGCACAAACTCATCTGGTGCACCTAGAGGTATTCAGACAAACTAAGTTGAAGTAATCGACACACTTCTCACTAACTTCTACAGTGTACACTGGAGTTATTCAAAGAAACATTTCCAACATACAGTGAAGTTTTTCATAAAAACCTCTCCGATATACACCGGAGCGATTCCTATGAACTTCTCTAGTCCCAATTTATCAGTCATTAGTTGTTAACCTTCAACTAACTGGTCTAGATTTTCAAGTTGCCACTTCACCAAAGATTGTTTTTCAAAATGCATGTCATTATACTATCTTCCTTTGATGATGATCTCCCGCATAGCATCAACACAAGTAACTCCTTGGGTACTTCACATGGATTAAATAAATAGACTTTATTTTAGGACTCCTTTTTGTCTTGAGACTAATTTTGCCTATACTTTGCAAGTTCATATATGTCTCCAAGGAAGAAGGTTACTAACAAAGCACCTACCACAGAGTCGTCTAGGAGTATTGTCCAACATTAAGATGAACCTGACATCATATGAGTGATCTATGATGACACAACCAGATTCCTGGAAAAAGGGAAAGATTCACTCAAGTAGGGTGATGTTTATTAATTGTTCAATAAACAAAACTTCATCGTTGATTCACAAGAACAAGATGAACTTAGAATTTTAAAGAACGTCGAGAAATTTAGGATTCACAGAGTAGCATCCCACGCTACTGTATTCCTCTTGGTCAATGTCGTTTCTTGGATCCTTAAACACATGGACTTAGGAAACATGTATATTTTTAATTCTCAGGGAGATCCTATAGCCTCATTCCAACCTAGAGATCTAGAAAATTGTTATCATCTAGAGGAAGGAACCCAAAATCTAGACAACAAACTTCTTGGTGGGTTTAAACATAAATCCAAAGATCTTTGTCACATATGGTACAAATCCTATAATTAGTTCAAGCATAGACCAACTGTTGGATACCGTACAACTTTACTAAGGAAGCCATATCAATACATGGTGTCCATTCTATGCATATTGTATGGAGGGATAGATACCCCCAAATTCTCTCTATCATATATGTATTGGGTATGTGTTATATTCTTTCATTGTGTGTGTGTGGGCATGTCATATTCATGATACCTAAAATATTGTATATATTGTATTGTGAACAGTGAAATTAATATAATGAAGAGTTGAAAGGTGTGGCACCAAGGAAGGTTGGTTTTCTCTCGGTTAATTGTTTAAAACGTAAATCTATGTGCACTGTGTGTATGAGCCATTGATTAATTTTTGTTTTCCTTAAGAATATGTATGCATTGCTTTACTTCATAGCTTAAAAACTTACAATATGCCCCTGATTCACTATTTTGCAGATGAAGGATCATCTTTCAACTGAGATGAAATTTTGTCAGCAAACTTATCAAAATCCATCACATCAGTTGTGGAATCATATCCCAAAAAGTTTCTAAAATTTTATGTGTCCTCATATCTTATAAATACCATGTTCATTGTGCACCAATATCGAAAATGGGCTAGGCATGGAATCCAATAAACCCAACCATACACATTTATTGCAAGGTGATATGGGAGCATAGGTACAGAAAAATGTATCACAAGATATACAAACACTTACTAGCTCCTCTATGCGAATTTATTTTCTACACGCCAACCAAATGTATGATGAACAAAGCATTGGTTGTAATTAGGAGAATAGGATATTGTTACCTAATGGAGCATGGCACATATATTAGGATATATGGGGACATGAAAAAATCACATATATTTCCTTTATTTGTCCCAAAAAAATTAATGCTCCAGGAAGTAGCATACCAAATAGTGATCAATGAAGTCAGGGGAATAATATATCAAGATAATAAAGATATATTCCCCCCAATTCCATTGTGTATTTTCACCTACTCATTTGCAAACACTAGGCAGGCCCAAAACAAAGTGGATACACTACTTTCATATCACTTTGGGGAAGAGATATTCAGGAGGCACGACCCAAAGGAAATCATCAAAGAACACGTTAATAAGCTTGGCATACCTTGGGAATATACATTGGACACATGGGAAGAGGAGGAGGTGCATTTTGGTGCCAATAATTATGATGAATTCATTACCAAGAGGTAGGGAAAACCCATCAGAACAATCACTGATGAAGAAAAAGAATGTGTGGAGATGAAGAAGAATGTGGAAGAAGAGGCAGCGGAAAAATCTTATACTAAAACTACACATGTGCAATCAATATCAACAAAAGAAGAACATCCAATAATAGAGAAGAAGAATATAAAGACAAAAAATATGCACAAGAAAAAGGAAGATGCAATAGAAGAAAATAAAAACCAATGAAGCCAAAGTTAAGGATAAAGTTGATGTAGCAGTGGAAACAACCAAGACAAAAAGCCATAGAAAAAGAAAATGTCCAGAAAGAAGCAAAGGCAACGACAATAATATAAGCAGATTGAAAAGTAGCGAGTGAAGTCACAGAAAAGGAAGTCGAGGAAGAGAAACATAAGAAAGATGAAGGGGAAAGGAACAATGAAGCAACACCAATGGACATCGATATCCCATATATATCAATATTAGGTACTAGAGGACATGCTCAATTAAGTGGGATAGGTCTAGGGATTTGTACCCCATTCAAATAAACCAAAGTGCCAAATATGAAGAAGTTCACATATGACAAAGCCACGGGTAGGATTGCACAAGAAAAAATAAGAAAAATGGCATTCATCAGGAGTAATCCAATAAAAATACTCGTGCAGACCCCGGTGATGGAAGATTTCAATAAATATCTAGTCTCCATAGAATCTGTTGGCACCAATTTCATTATGGAAAAAAAATACAATGTTAGGAACCTATACCGCCAAAATACAAAAAATGATTCATGAATCAGAGAGCTAGAGGAACAACTCGGACAAGTAAATATTGATGATAGAAACATGTGAAACTTCAAGGATAGTATAGAGTAAGTTAGGGAAGAACTAGAAGAGACTGTCATAGATGTGTATTCCCACCTACACCTATTCCAACAGACATCAAACACCATTATGGATCAAAATAACACAATTTGGGAAATCATAGGTGATATTGACAGGTGGATCACCGAAAATCTAGATGCACTAGTCTAACTTTCACACCCCTCAAGTGTAGATAGGAAATTTGATCTTGCTTCAATTGGTTGTTGACATCAAGTCAAGAACAGAGAAGACAAAGTGAAAACCAGTACAATGAAAAAAATTTCATGACTGCATAAGGTGACACAAGACCTGGCAAGAAAGTGTCGCCTCCTCCACTTGAAGAAATTGAAAAAAATTTGATCATGGAACAACTGGTAGAGAAGGTACACCATAGTATAATTCATAGGAAAGAGGTGACTAAATAAGCTTCGAAGGTGATGGAAGACTTGATTGAACAACATCTCAATCATCCCACCAAATTCCGCACCATGATCCAGGAATTCATGGATACCCTCAAAAAATATATGCAAACTCTCAACAAAAACACAAACATGCATAAGGCTACTCTCGAGGAATTGTCATTTCGTTGGGTCATATCACTTTACAATGAATTACAGATGTGGATTGCCTACATTCAGGATAAGAACACATAGATAAGGCATAGCAACCAATTCATATATGTTGTTAGCCATATGTTATTTTTTCTTTTTCCAACCACCTTTAGCTTCTTCTTTTTTCTAACACATATCAAACAACTAGTAAAGGAATTTGAAAATTCATTGCAACTGATTCTTGACAAATCCAAGAAGTCATTTTTGGGAGTTAGCAATAATTATATAAATAGAGAATCCCATTTTGCAATGGGATTTTCAAACACTACATATAAACAAGAACTATTTCAAATAAGTATATTGTGTTAAGTAATACTGAGAATCCATCGGGGTCATACTTTGAAAGAGAGAAGAAATTTTGTGTATTGTTGGTTGTTGTGAACTATTTCCAGCAGAATGTTTGTTGTTCACATGGGCTATAAAAATATGATTTTCTTAAATACTTTTCTAATTAAATAATTATTATTCTTGTAGTTTTGTTATTCTTTCTCATATTTAATGTCCTCAGCACATGATCTTGTTATGTATGTAGAAATATGACTTGGACTATTCTGGTTATAAAATTATGCATATGTGTTATCTTACTTATCACCTTTGTGACAACTATATGATTGAATGGTTTTGTAGAGTTTATTATCACTTCAACTCACTGAGTTACGATAATTTTCTCCTATCCAGGATAGGATATATTAGAGTAGATTAGTTTTCTTTTAAGAATTTACATATTCTTCATATACATCTTTCATTTGCATAACCATCCATTCATTCACCCTCACAACCATTAATGGCATCTGAGCTAGAATCTAGATGGGTCTACTACAACAAATGATTCATAGTCTAATTGGGACTGTGTACCGGGGAGTACCCTTTACTATTGCAAGGAATTTTTACCGCATCAATAGAGTTATGGTCTAGTTATAATTTAATTATGGATTAGGGGTCATTTCTATAGGTACGAAGGTTGGGGGTAATTAGGATAATATTTGATGGGACAAATATTAATCAGGGTGGTTTATTAATAAATATTGTTCAACTTTATTAATGGTTAATGGGGTTATAACTTTGTTAATAGTAAACGGGGTTAGTTGATAGGGATTTGGGGTTAGGAGATAGGTTTTTAGAGGTATAGGGCGTTATGGGTTACTCATTTAGTGGTCAAGCATTAGGACTTAGATATTAGGGGGTTATAGGTTAGTGGAAAATTTACTAGGTTCTACGTGGGTTAATGTGTTTGTTTCTTAGAGATAGGATAGATTAGTCATTAATGGTTTAGTGGATAAGGTTGAGGGGTTAGAGGTTAGGGGCTAAGGGAGAAGGGGATTACAAATGTCAGGGATTATGGATGAGTGTGTTTCTCTCAACTAGTTGATAGGATCATACACTGTTATTGGTTTAGGGTTTAAAGTGTTAGTTAATAATTAGAGGTTAGGCTGTTAGGAATTAGGGGTGAAATGTGGAGAGTCAATGATCCATATTGGATCATTATATTATTTTTTATATTTGTTGATTCTTTCATAGTGGAAAAAATTGTAGGAATCATCTTGCAGGATCATTCTAGCGGGAAGTCACACTTTGGAAAATTAGGGTTCAAAAAATTGTATAGCCATTTTTAGGAATTAATCGGTGTTTTTTGGATTTATGAAATCCAAAACTTATCTGCACTCCCTTGATGGTGTTCTACAGTCTAATTCCTTTCCAACGATGTATAGCAACTATCAATCAGAGCTCTTATGAAATTTTATGTGTCTCGTAAGTTGACCTATCATATTGACCACCATGATATGAGAGGATGTAACATGAGCCCCCGTTACTCATTCATATTGGGCTAGATACGTGAATAATTTCATGAAGAATCTAGAAGTTCCAAAACCTTATCACAATTGAAGGTCGAGGAAGTCAAAACCCTAACCCTCGATAGCTATCAATCTATTTTTAATACAAGGCTTCTAGGAGGAGAAGGGATTTCATTCTATGTTATTGTATTTTGTTCCATAGAAGAAAAAAACAACTAGGAGTGGGAAATTATAGAGAATAACATATGAATTTGATGTTCTGTAGCATACTAAAAAGAAACAGTTCTCAAGTAACTCCTTAAGAAGTGCCTTCTCCTTTATATTTCCATTATTTCCATAATAGAGAAAATAGAGTAGAGAAGCCCCACCTTCTAGTTGGGTTTTCTCTCGTAAGGGTTTCCAAGAAAAAAATATTTGTTTTATTTTTTGGATGGCATGGTTTCATTTTACTATTCTTTATTTTTTACATTTTATCTATCTCATCCATAAGCAGAAAATTAATAACTAAATTTTCTAGAATTTAAAGGAAGTTAACCCTCGTATTGTAGATTTCAATTTTATTTATCATATTTGTTGTAAAGAAGTGTTCTAGGGGAATATCCATGCCGATTTATGGATCATACTATTATCAAAAAAAAAAATTCTTTTTGGGTATTTTTGTCTAGATGAAGGATCCAAGAATCATATTAAAGTAAAGTCACAAAAACCCTATCCATGACATATGATTCTATTCATAACAACCCTCAAGATCCAACAAAAGAGAGATTTGAGAGGTTGTAAGCACAGGTTTTCGATATCAACTGTAATATGAACCTCCTAATGGTGGCTCTAGTAAGAAAGATTGGATTGTTTGGAGATGATGGAAGTTCTATATAAGAGAGAATATCATAGGGGAAATTTGGAGATCATGAAGTACCATGAAAGGATTCATGGAAAAAACCCAAGAAGGAGTAGTCGAGTTCGAGTTTCAATAACCCGTCATAGTCCCTATTCCATATGGAATTGAAAGTGGGAATAATGCCATACCAAGGTGATATTGATGCATTAAAATCGAATCATTGGTTGCAACAAATAAAATATTATTTTACCGTTCACCATATAGATGAAGATTAGAAGCTTTCATTTTCTAGATTGAAGTTAAAGGGCCATGCTTTAACCTGGTGGGAAATCCATTAGAAAAGAAATAGGATTTAGGGTGATCCACAAGTAACTAGTTGGGAGGAATTAAAAACCCTCATCAAGTCCTAATTCCACACTATCAAGTATGTAGAGGACCAATTGATATGATGACACTGCTTCAGGAAGAGTTAGGGAAAAAGTGTACAAGAGTACACCACTGAGTTCAGAAATATGGCTATCATGTTGGGTATCTCTTCCAAGATCCTAGATGTACTCCTCAATTATCTACGGGGTTTATATAGTGATCTATGAAAGAAACTGATTATCTTCAATCCAAGGATAGTTCATGAGGCATGTGTACCGAAACAATACTTTGAAAACATAGGCCAAAAGAAAGGGAAACCAAGTGGTTTCAAGAATAAAGATCACTAGTAAGATTCCATGGAGGGGAATAATAAGTGGAAAGAAGGAAATATAAGAATAAAATAGATACTTCTTATCAATGAAAATATCCCAACAACCATGGAAATCATTTAAATATTGATGGAAACACTAAGGAAAAGTCCTAGAAACTACAATCAAAGATGAAACCAAAGAACCACAAGAAGGATAGAAACAAAAATAACATTTTGGACACATATTCAATCAATCAGGTTGAAAGTATCTTCGACATGGATGAAATAATTTTCTACACATATATGTGGAAAGAGGTGAATATGAGTATCCTTCATCACCAGGACGAGAAGGAAATGACCAATCTCTTCCACATCAATATTCAGGTCAAGAAGACCAAGATAAATGCTCTTTTTGACTTTGGTTCACAGGCTAATTTCACAGCAACAGATATGGTCAACATTCTTTATTTGGAGGTTTATGATCACCATATCCCCTATCCATTGGGTTGGGTAAACAAGGATGAAAATCTCAAGGTAACAAAGGACTGCAATATTAAATTTGTTGTAAGAGTTGATTTTATAGATGAACTAGAATTGAACGTAGTACCACTAAATTTATGTGGGGTAGTGTTTGGAAGCCCCTACATGTATAGAACATATGTTATATTCATGTGGAGATACAACAAGTACCACATCATCAAGGATGGGAAATCCTTCATGATTAACATTCACAAAGGATTTCATAAAAAAATTCACTAGTAAGTGCCAAACAAGCTAAGAAATTGATGAGTTCTAGAAAGATATATGTTTTACTTTTGCTAAGAAAAAAACAGTCTATTGAAGAGTTGTTGAAAGGAAAGATATAACTATAAGGGTGTACTAAGGAGAAGAAAAATGAATTGGAGGAGTTGATAAAGGCATACAAGAAAGTGTTCTAGGAGCCTGAAGGCCTTCTACCTAGTATGGAAGTGAAGCATGAAATCCAATTATTTCTATAATCCCCCTTTCTAAATATTAAGCTATATAGACAACCCATTGTGGAATCAAATTATGTAAAGAAGAATATGCAACGATTTTTGTAGTAGGGTGTGATTTGACCAAGTACCTCACCATGTGGTTCACCCATCATAATTGTTCCCAAGAAGGATGAAACTTGGAGAATGTGTATCAATTATAAGGCATTGAAAAAAATTACACTAAAGAATCAATACCCTTTTCCCAGGTTTGATGATCGATTGGACCAACTGTATCATGTCATCTAGTTCACTAATATGGATTTGAAATCAAGATATCATGAGGTACAAGTCAAGGAAGAAGATACCTACAAGACTAACTTCAAGATATGGCAAGGTTTGTATGAGTGATTGGTTATGCCATTCAGCTTATGCAACACACCACTTACATTTATGAGACTAATGAATGAGTTTTTACATGATTATATTGATTAATTTTTTATTTTCTATTTGGATGATATATCATTTTATAATTCCACTTAGGAGGAGAACATATCACATCTTTTGCAGGCCTTAGAGACCTTGAAGTAGAACCAACTAATAACCAATCTCAAGAAATGTGAGTTTTCTTAGTAGTATTTGGTGTATCTAGGGTATGTGATAAGTGGAGGTGAGATCAATATAGATCCTACCAAGGTGGAGGCCATCCCGTAATGGCTAATTTCTACAAATTTCAAAGAAGTTGGGAGCTCTATTTTGGAAACACAATACTTGTGGAAGTTCATAGCTTTCTTTTCAATAGTAGCTACACCACTCCATGCAATAATAGCGGGTAGTAAGAGTTTCCAGTGGGGAAAGAATCAACAAAAGGACTTTGATTAGATGAAAAGAAGGATCATTCAAGCACTAGTGCTCGCACTACAAAACTTGTAGAATCCCTTTGAATTGGAGATAGATGCAAGTGGGTATGCCATGGGATAAATATTGATGCGAGAAACGATTTTCTACTACCATTCTAATGTATTTAATGGGGTGGTCCTCAACTACCATACCTACGACATGGAGATATATTTCTTGGTAAAATATGTCAAAAAGTGGAATCACTATCTAATGGGAAAGGAGACCATCATCCACACGGATCACCAACTGCTTTAGTATTTGCAAGCCTAGAGAAAGTTACAACAAAACAGGAACTACAAATGGATTGAGTTCTTACAAAAGTTTTATTTGGTCATAAAGTATAAGAAGGGTAGAAAAAACAAGTTGAAAGAGAAGATTTGAAGGCCACCCACATCTAAGATTACAATTTTGAGAACTTTGATGCACATGGAGCCTTTTACCCATGATGCATACAAAGAGGCATACATAGAATATGCGGACTTCAAGGTATTGTTTAAACATCCACAAGGCCAAATTCATTTAGAAGAAGGTAACCACAAGTTTGACTATCATTTCTAGAATGGTTGAGTCTACAAGCTCGAAAATATTTTTGTGCGTAAAGATGTATGATTGCATGTTATCACAGAGGCTCACACCTCCAAGGTTGTAGGAAATTTTGTTGTTGGGAAGACAATTACCAAATTACATAGGTATGTGTACTCAACGAAAACGCAAGAGGATGTACCATGATATATTATATTATGTATACTTTGATGTACACATAATACTAGTAATATGAAGAAAGGTTTATAC
This sequence comes from Picea engelmannii, assembly GCA_009831015.1. Classification (NCBI taxonomy): domain Eukaryota; kingdom Viridiplantae; phylum Streptophyta; class Pinopsida; order Pinales; family Pinaceae; genus Picea; species Picea engelmannii. The sequence goes on from ML795759.1 coordinate 364,772, forward strand.
CATCCCTTACCCATACCCACTAGACCTTGGGAAAGTATTTCCATGGATTTTGTGGGTGGTTTACCAACCACACGGAAGGGACATGACTATTTATTTGTGCGAGTTTGTAGGTTCAACAAAATGAGCATTCTCATTCCTTGTGGTAACACCATCAGGGACACAAAGAAACAAACTTGTTCTTTGAATAGGTCTAGGTGCACTTTGGGATACCAAGAAGAATCATCTAAAATAGGGACACCAGATTTCAGAGCTCCTTCTAGAGTAAATTGTGGGAAAAGATGGACACTTAGAGAGAGAGGTCTACAACATTCCATCCAAAGACAAATGTGAAGGAAGAAGTAGTCAACATGTCTTTGGTGCAACTTTTGATGTGTTGCAATCAAATCATCTGAACACCTAGGATGAAAACATTATCTATATACAACACTCTTATAACATAGAAGTCCACACTTCTATTGGTAAGTCACATTTTTAAATTTTATTCGGATATTTTCCACATTCACTCTTAGATGTTGTATATGGATTTGCAAAGAGGAGTGAGGGAAGAACTCACATGAGATGCATTAAAATAAGAAAACATTGTTGATACTTTAGGTAGATCCATTGGAAACTAAAAGAGATGTTGAAGAAGTCATATGAAAAGTACAAGGCTAGACATGACCAACATAGAACAAAGAGAACATTTAGAGTAGGATACAGACTATGGTTACAACTGAATAAGGAAACGATACAAGGTTCTGGTAAGAATATCAAGGCTCTATGGTATGGTCCTTTTGAGGTATTGGAAAAGGTGTGATATTATGCCTAGAGACTTATTCTATCCTTATACCTGCACATTTAATCAATAATCAATGTGGAGAATCTCAAACTCTATGAGCCCTCCATGTTGGATCAGGAGGAAGAGAAGGTGTTACCTTCCATAGAATATTTAGCAGTAGATGCTCAGGTGGAGTTGGCCCTCCATGTTGTTTATAGATAGCGAGGAGGAGTGAGGGAATACCTCACATGATATGCATTAAAATAAGAAAAAAATGTTGAGAAGATCAGGTAGATCCATTTGCAACTACAAGACATGTTGAAGAAGCCATAAAAAAAATAAAAGGCTAGACATGACCAGCACAAAACAAAGAGAAAATTTGGAGTTGGAGATAGATTATGGTTATAGCTGAATAAGGAAAGGATACACAGTCCTGGTAATAATAGAAAGGCTCTATGGTATGGTCCTTTTGAAATATTGGAAAAGGTGGAAGATAATTCCTACATACTCAATCTACCCCTATACTTGCACATTTAATTAGTAGTCAATGTGGAGAATCTCAAACTATATGAGGCCTCCATGTTGGATCAAGAGGAAGAGAAGGTGCTACCTTCCATATAAGATTTAAAACTAGATGATCAGGTGGAGTTGGAAGAGGACACAATTTTTTTGAAGAGCTCCAAAAATACAAGATGGGGGCAACATGAAAATTGGCAGATTGGGTTTAAAGGATAACTTCCAAGGAAAGAAAAAAGGTACTTGAGAGAGAAGGTAGAGGAAAAAAAAATTCACCTCTTTCAGTAAATATTTTGGGGACCAAAATGCTCCCCAAATGGGGAGGTATGAACTCAATTGGATCATTATATTATTTTTCATCTATATCAATGCTTTCAGAGTGAAAAAATTGGAGCAATCAACTTGCAGATCATTCTAGTGCGAAGTGCTAATTTGGAAGAGTGGGGTCGAGAACCATCTGAAGCCATTTTGAAGCATACAATCACATTTTATGGAGCATTGGTGTTCAAATCTTATCCACACACCCTTAACCGTGTTCTACACTCTAATATATTTCCAACGGTGTTGATCATGCATAAATCATAGTTCTTATGCAAATTTTATGCTTCATGCAAGTTGACTTATCGTGTTGACCACCATGGTACAAGTCGATTCGACATCAACCGTCATTATTGATGCATATGGGGCTAGCCACATGAGAACTTTCAAGAATAATATCTAAGGTCAAAAACCTTATCACAATTGAAGCTTGAGGATGTCAAAACTCTAACCCTAAACAACTATCATGCTATGTTAAATATCAGGTCACCAGGAGGAGAAGAGGTTCCATTCTATGTTATTGTATTTTGTTCCATAGCAGAGCAAAACAAGTGGGACTGGGAAATTAGAGAGAATAACACATGCAGTTAATGTTATGTAGCAACCTAATAGGCCACAAGTCTCAGTTAACTCCATAGAGAGTGCATTCTCCTTTGAATTTGCATTATTTCCATACCAAATAAAAGAGTGCAGGGCATCACCACCTTCTAGATGGGTTTTCTCCCGTAAGGGTTATTTTATGCATGGTCTGTGGTTGTATTTTACTTTTCTCTTTCTTTTGAAATAAGTAACTAAATATTCTAGAATCTTAAGGAATTTAACCTTCATAGTGTAGATTTTAGTTTTATTTATCATATTTGTTGAGACAAATTATTCTAGTGGAACAACTTCAAAAATTTAAAGATCAGTCAATTATAGGTTATGAGGTTAAGGGTAAGCAAGTTAATGGACCTTCAAACATCAAGGGTTAGTTTTTAAAATGATAAGGAAATAGAATTTATATGGTGAGGGATAAGAGACATAATGTATTCCAAGGGATTAGGGAATACATATTAATAAAAACTTAAATCCTTTTTTTCCTTCATTAAACTTAAATTCTTTTAAATCCATTTTTTCCATTCACTAAACTTTTAAATTCTTTCGGTTAATTAATTATTCATTAAACTTAAATTCTTTTTGTTGATTAATTAAACCTTAAAGTATTAAGTATTAAGAAAAAAGGATAATATCTTTAAAAAAAATTGCATCTTTACTACACGTTTTAAATCCAAGTATTGAGTACTAAATTCTTTTAAATCCATTTTTTCCATTCACTAAACTTTTAAATTCTTTTGGTTGATTAATTATTCATTAAACTTAAATTCCTTTTGTTGATTAATTAAACCTTCAAGTATTAAGTATTAAGAAAAAGGGATAACATCTTTAAAAAAAAACTGCATCTTTACTACAAGTTTTCACCTCCACAAATTCAATATTTTAATAAGTTAAATATAAATTTTAATTTGTTACATCAAAAGGTTTCTCACATCGAGAGATTTGA